>JARQOD010011880.1:0-21763 GCA_033576555.1 Oophaga sylvatica
GACAGACGTTTGCGTGAGCGTAGAAGTATACGTGGAATAGTGTTGCCTTGTGAACCAGCTTCTGAACCCATGCAGTGTGATAGAGTGGCTTCTGGGCACAGCGTCATGAGTTTCGAAAACGCAATGGGTTATGTTTCTACTGTGGTGATGCCTCTCATGCTATTTCAGTCTGCCCTAAGCGGGGAAGACATTTTGCACGCTCAGTAGTTGTCTTGGGTAGTGTTCAGACTAAATTTCTGTTGACTGTTACCCTGATTTGCTCCCTATCCACATTTTCTGCTCAGGCTTTTGTTGATTCGGGAGCAGCTATTAATCTGATGGATTTTGATTTTGCTAAACGTTGTGGGTTTCCCTTGATAGCCCTACGGAAGTCTATTCCCCTACTGGGGATTGATTCTACCCCTTTGGCTGAGAATAAACCCCAGTTCTCTACTCAGGTGATAATGAGGGTTGAACCTGATCATCAGGAGAGTTGCAAATTTTTGGTGCTGTATAATCTGCATGACATTATTGTACTAGGTTTCCCTTGGTTACAGTCTCATAATCCTGTTTTGGATTGGAAATCTGTGTCTGTAACCAGTTGGGGCTGCCAATGTGTTAATGCCAACACTCCTGTTTTTTCTGCCTCTCCCCAGGCTCAGGATGTTCCTGACTTTTTGACTGATTTTTCTGATGTGTTTAGCGAAAGTAAATCTGCATCCTTGCCCCCCCATAGAAGCTATGACTGCGCTATTGAATTAGTGCCTGGTAGTAAATTCCCTAAAGGTCGTCTTTTTAACTTGTCTGTACCTGAACATGACGCTATGTGGTCTTATATCAAGGAGTCATTGGAGAAGGGTCATATCAGACCATCCTCTTCACCCTTGGGTGCCGGTTTTTTCTTTGTGGCCAAAAAGGATGGTTCATTAAGGCCGTGTATTGATTATCGTCTCTTGAACAATATCACTGTGAAATATCAATATCCGTTACCCTTGATTTCTGACCTGTTTTCCAGGGTGAAAAGTGCTACTTGGTTTACCAAGCTTGACCTCAGGGGGCGTATAACCTTATTCGCATTAAGCACGGGATGAATGGAAGACGGCGTTTAATACCCCAGAGGGGTATTTTGAGTACCTAGTGATGCCCTTTGGGCTCACTAATGCTCCTTCCGTCTTCCAGTCCTTCATGAATGACATTTTCAGGGATTTTGTGGATAAATTTCTGATTGTTTATTTGGATGATATCTTGATTTTTTCCAATGACTGGGACTCTCATGTGAAACATGTTCGGACTGTGTTCCAGATTTTGAGAGAGAATGCTCTGTATGTGAAGGGATCAAAGTGTCTTTTTGGCGTACAGAGGATCTCATTTCTGGGATTCATTTTGTCTCCATCTGTTATTGAAATGGACCCGGTCAAGGTTCAGGCCATCTGTGATTGGGTCCAACCTACTTCATTAAAGGCTCTTCAGAGATTCTTGGGTTTTGCCAATTTTTATCGTAAATTTATTGGTAATTTCTTGGTTATTGTTAAACCATTGACTGATTTGACCAAAAAGGGTTCTGATGTGGTGAATTGGCCTCCTGAGGCAGTCTCTGCGTTTCAGGAACTTAAGCAGAGATTCACTTCTGCTCCTGTTCTACAGCAGCCTGTTGTTTCTCTGCCATTTCAAGTGGAGGTTGATGCCTCTGAAATTGGGGCAGGTGCCGTTTTGTCCCAAAGAGATCCTGAGACATCTAAAAGTAACCTTTGTGCTTTTTTTTCTCGAAAATTTTCTCCAACTGAAAGTAATTATGACGTGGGTAATCGGAGTTATTGGCCATGAAGTGGGCTTTTGAAGAGTGGAGACATTGGCTGGAGGGAGCCAAACATCAGGTGGTGGTCCTCACGGACCATAAGAAATCAGCCAAGCGACTTAATCCTAGACAGGCCAGGTGGGCCTTGTTTTTCACACGTTTTAATTTTGTGGTTTCCTTTCTTCCTGGCACTAAGAATGTTAAGGCGGATGCCCTCTCGAGGAGTTTCCTTGCGGACTCTCCTGAGTTATCTGATCCTGCTGTTATTTTGAAAGAGGGTGTAGTTCTTTCCGCCATCTCGCCCAATTTGAGACTGGCTCTGGAAGGGTGTCAGGAGGATAAACCCGAGCGCTGCTCTATTGGGAAATTGTTTGTCCCAGACCAGTGGAAGAAGAGTGTGATGTCTGAGATACATTGTTCCGCGTTGGCCGGTCATCCCGGAATTTTTGGTACCAGAGACTTGGTGAGTCGGTCCTTTTGGTGGCCTACTTTGTCTCGTGACGTCAGGGAATTTGTGCAGTCCTGTGGGACTTGCTCTCGCTCCAAGCCTTGCTCTCGCTCTAGTGGTTTGTTGATGCCATTGCCTGTGCCCAAGAGACCATGGACCCATATCTCTATGGATTTTATTTCCGACCTCCCTGTTTCTCAGAGAATGACCGTTATCTGGGCGATTTGTGATAGGTTTTCCAAGATGATACATCTTGTGCCATTAC
This sequence comes from Oophaga sylvatica, assembly GCA_033576555.1. Lineage (NCBI taxonomy): Eukaryota > Metazoa > Chordata > Amphibia > Anura > Dendrobatidae > Oophaga > Oophaga sylvatica. Next base: position 2,488 of record JARQOD010011880.1, read on the forward strand.
CTAAGTTGCCTTCCTCCTCCGAATTGGTGCCTTTGTTCCTTCAGCACGTGGTTCGGTTACACGGCATTCCTGAGAACATTGTGTCTGACAGAGGAGTCCAGTTTGTTTCGAGATTTTGGAGGACTTTTTGTTCTAAACTTGGTGTTCAATTGTCTTTCTCCTCTGCTTTTCATCCTCAGACCAATGGACAAACTGAGAGAACAAACCAGACATTGGAGACTTATCTGAGATGCTTTGTGTCTGCTGATCAAGATGACTGGGTCTCTTTTTTGCTCTTAATAATAGGGCTAGCTCTGCCACTTTGATGTCTTCATTTTTCTGCAATTTTGGGTTTCACCCTCGATTTTCTTCGGGACAGACGGAGGCTTCTGTCTGTCCGGGTGTTGACTCTGTTGTGGAGCGTATGCAGCAGATTTGGGACCAGGTAGTGGAGAGGTTGTCCCTCTCTCAGGAGAAGGCCCAGCGGTTTGCCAACCGGCATAGGACTGATGGTCCTCGGTTTAAAGTGGGGGACTTGGTCTGGTTGTCCTCAAGAAATATCCCTATGAGAGTTGCATCTCCTAAGTTTAAGCCTAGGTTCATTGGACCTTATAAGATCATGGAGATTCTTAATCCTGTTTCCTTTCGTTTAATTCTTCCAGGGACATTTAAGATCCATAACGTGTTCCACAAGTCCTTATTGAAGAGGTTTGTCGAGCCAGTGGTTCCTATGGCTGCGCCTCCTGACCCTGTTTTGGTTGAGGGCAATCTGGAGTATGTGGTTGAGAAAATATTGGATTCTCGTTTTTCTAGACGGAAACTCCAGTATTTGGTTAAGTGGAGAGGTTATGGTCAGGAGGACAATTCTTGGATGTTTGCTTCAGACATCCATGCTAGGAGACTGATCCGTGCTTATCACAGAGCTCATCCTGACCGACCTGGTTGCACAAATGAGGGTTCAGTGACCCCTCCTCAAGGGGGGGGGTACTGTTGTGAATGTTTTAGAAATTAATTCTGAGCAGAAGCTCCCTCTGGTGGTTACAAACAGTACTGAACCATTCAATGAGGATTGGCAATCAGGAATCACAGACTGGTCTTATATAAGGGAGGTTCCCTCCCATCATGGTTGCCGGTGATCAATTGTTCTTGTCTCAACGTTTTTCCTGGTTCACTTGGAAGCTTGCTGAGTCTTGCCTCTTCTCCTGCTCCCAGATAAGATATTTTCTGTTTTTTGTTTTTGTGCTTACCATTTGCATATTTCTCTGCATTTCTGTGAAGTTAGCCAGGTTCCCCTCCCCGGGGGCTTGGGCTCCTCTCAGTTCCTCTGGAGCCACTTTTATTTGTTCATTTGCCTTTTCCAGTTTTTTCAGTGGCTGCGGCTTAGTTTTGTTACACCAGAGAACTAATTTAGGTGGTAGAGGTCGTGTGATCTCAGGTGTTTTTGCAATTAGTAGCGTTGGCTTTTTTTTTTTTTTGGATTGCAGTGAGTATCCTTCCTATCCTTTTTCTGTCTGGGCAGATTGGGCCCCAACGTTTGCTCATACTATTTTCTGTCTGTGTCTGTATTTCCTCTTGTCTAACCGCCATTACATGTTTGGGGGCTTCCTATGTTCTTTGGGGATCTGCTCCGGGGCAGATAGCTTTCCTCTTTCTATCTTTAGGTGTGGTTAACCTCTCAGGCTGTGACGAGGGGTCTAGGACCAACGTGGGAACGCTCCACGGCTGCCTTTAGTTGTGGTGGTTGGTCAGGGTACTGCAATCCAGTAGATTCCAACCTTTCTGGTGAATTGCCGTTTTTTTCCTGCTCTCCTCAGCTACCAAGACATAACAGGAGAGAGGGAGAAGGATGGGTAGAGAGGGAGAAGGATGGGGAGAGAGGGAGAAGGATGGGGAGAGGGAGAAGGATGGGGAGAGGGAGAAAGATAGGGAAAAGGAGAAGGATGGGGAGAGGGAGAAAGATGGGGAAAAGGAGAAGGGGCTAGATAAGATAGAGGACTAGATCAGAGAGGGGGATGAATGAAAAGGGACTAGATCAGAGAGGGGGCTAGATCAGCGAGGGGGCTGAATAAGAGGGATGGAGAGATACATAGTGAGATGTTTATGAGTTTGGAACATGTAGGATGTATTAATTCTGAAAACTTCTCTCTTAGATTCCTTTACAGAAGGGTGTGAGCGGAAAAAGCTGTACTCAGACCCTCCGCAGGTAATTAGCACTCACCAGATCGCTCCATCCAGCAGCCTAGGAGGACACATTTGGAGTACAGACGGTGACATGCCATGCGTGACATTTTATAGAGCGTGGAGTTTTAATCTAACATTTTTGCACAATGTGATTATTTATCTGCAGACTCAATTTATGCTTCAGATTGTTGGAAGCAAAAAACAAGCAATTTAATAAACAAAACATCTTCTCAGCGACTCATCTCCCGAAAAACAAGAAAACAAAAGAATATTGTCTGCGCGTTCAGGTGGACGAGGAGGTGGATTGACAGTGCCCTCTGCTGACAATCTAAGAAATATCCAGGCATTTGGGCCAATTTCTTTTTTTCACCTGGCAACAAGAATGAGCCTTCCACACATAGAATTCATGTCAGACACAGCAAATTATGCTGCCTGCAATCAGTTAGATTAAACGGTAATTGTATTTAACGCTGCCTGCAACATGCACAAAAATCATTTATTCTAATTTACAACTGAAAAGGAAACAGAAACGGAAGAAAGGAGATTTATCCCAGTATATTACTCCAAAATGGATCAATATTTAGGGAAAATCCATACAAATCACAATTTTAAAATCTGCACTAATCCCGCAGCCTTGTCTGGAAATCAGGATTGATTGACAGCACCTCCTGAATCTTGTGCGCTTTCAATCTGAGATCAGCTGATCGTCTCAGACTATTTGATTTAATTTGACTGACAATATGATAAATTGAGAATCTGAAAAAGAATATTTATAAAAATTATGTGACTATGATGTCCAAAAAAACAAAAAACACTCCAGAGTGCAGGTCACTGGGTGACATCCATGCTGTCAAATTTCTGCTGTCAAGTGTAAACAGACTATAGAAGCATGTCAGATAACAGGGAGGGGGTGTGCCTTTGACCCTCCACAGAAAGGGGGGGTGTGCCTTTGGCCCTAAACAGAAAGAGGGGGTGTGCCTTTGACCCTCCACAGGAAGGGAGGGGGGCGTGCCTTTGGCCCTCCACAGGAAGGGAGCGGGGGCATGCCTTTGGCCCTTCACAGGAAGGGAGAGGGGTGTGCTTTTGGCCCTCTACAGGAAGAGAGCGGGGGCTTCCCTTTGGCCCTCCACAGGAACTGAGTGGGGGGCGTGCCTTTTGGCCCTTCACAGGAAGGGAGAGGGGTGTGCTTTTGGCCCTCTACAGGAAGAGAGCGGGGGCATGCCTTTGGCCCTCCACAGGAACTGAGTGGGGGGCGTGCCTTTTGGCCCTCCACAGGAAGGGAGAGGGTGCCTTTGGCTCTCCACAGGAGGGGGGCGTGCCTTTGGCCCTCCTAAGGAGGGGAGGGGGGGCGTGCCTTTGGCCCTCCACAGGAAGGGAGGGGGGCGTGCCTTTGGCCCTCCACAGGAAGGGAGGGGGGCGTGCCTTTGGCCCTCCACAGGAAGGGAGGGGGGCGTGCCTTTGGCCCTCCACAGGAAGGGAGGGGGGCGTGTCTTTGGCCCTCCACAGGAAGGGAGGGGGGCGTGACTTTGGCCCTCCACAGAAGGATGGCTAGAAGAGGGGGCGTGACTTTGGCCCTCCACAGGAAGGGAGGGGGCGTGCCTTTGGCCCTCCACAGGAAGGGAGGGGGGCGTGCCTTTGGCCCTCCACAGGAAGGGAGGAGGGCGTGCCTTTGGCCCTCCACAGGAAGGGAGGGGGGCGTGCCTTTGGCCCTCCACAGGAGGGGGGTGCCTTTTGCCCTCCACAGGAAGAAGGTGTGTGTTTAGCCCTCCACAGGAAGGGAGGGGGGCGTGCCTTTGCCCCTCCACAGGAAGGGACGGGAGCGTGCCTTTGCCCCTCCACAGGAAGGGACGGGAACGTGCCTTTGCCCCTCCACAGGAAGGGAGGGGGGGCGTGCCTTTGGCCCACCACAGGAAGGGAGGGGGGCGTGCCTTTGGCCCTCCACAGGAAGGGAGGGGGCGTGTCTTTGGCCCTCCACAGGAAGGGAGGGGGGCGTGCCTTTGGCCCTCCACAGGAAGGGAGGGGGGCGTGCCTTTGGCCCTCCACAGGAAGGGAGGGGGCGTGACTTTGGCCCTCCACAGGAAGGGAGGGGGGCGTGCCTTTGGCCCTCCACAGGAAGGGAGGGAGGCATGCCTTTGGCCCTCCACAGGAAGGGAGGGGGGCGTGCCTTTGGCCCTCCACAAGGAGGGGGGTGCCTTTTGCCCTCCACAGGGGGAAGGAAGAAGGTGTGTGTTTAGCCCTCCACAGGAAGGGAGGGGGGCGTGCCTTTGCCCCTCCACAGGAAGGGACGGGAGCGTTGTCTTTGCCCCTCCACAGGAAGGGACGGGAACGTGCCTTTGCCCCTCCACAGGAAGGGAGGGGGGCGTGCCTTTGGCCCACTACAGGAAGGGAGGGGGGCGTGCCTTTGGCCCTCCACAGGAAGGGAGGGGGGCGTGTCTTTGGCCCTCCACAGGAAGGGAGGGGGGCGTGCCTTTGGCCCTCCACAGGAAGGGAGGGGGGCGTGCCTTTGGCCCTCCACAGGAAGGGAGGGGGGCGTGACTTTGGCCCTCCACAGGAAGGGAGGGGGGCGTGCCTTTGGCCCTCCACAGGAAGGGAGGGAGGCTGCCTTTGGCCCTCCACAGGAAGGGAGGGGGGCGTGCCTTTGGCCCTCCACAGGAGGGGGGGTGCCTTTTGCCCTCCACAGGAAGGTGTGTGTTTAGCCCTCCACAGGAAGGGAGGGGGGCGTGCCTTTGCCCCTCCACAGAAAGGGACGGGAGCGTGCCTTTGCCCCTCCACAGGAAGGGATGGGAACGTGCCTTTGCCCCTCCACAGGAAGGGACGGGAATGTGCCTTTGCCCCTCCACAGGAAGGGACGGGAGCGTGCCTTTGGCCCTCCACAGGAAGGAAGGGAGCGTGCCTTTGGCCCTCCACAGGAAGGAACGGGAGCGTGCCTTTGGCCCTCCACAGGAAGGAACGGGAGCGTGCCTTTGGCCCTCCACAGGAAGGGAGGGGGTGTGCCTTTGGCCCTCCACAGGAAGGGAGGGGGCATGTCTTTGGCCCTCAACAGGAAGAGGGAGATGTGCTTTTGTCCCTCTACAGGAAGTAGGTGTGTCTTTGGCCCTCCACAAGCAGGGGGGTGCATTTTTGGCCCTTCACAGGAAGGGGGTGTGTTCAGCCCTCCACAGGAAGGGCAGGGTGTGTCTTTGACCCTCCACAGGAAGGGCAGGGGTGTATGTCTTCGACCCTCCACAGGAAGGGCAGGGGGTGTGTCTTCGACCCTCCACAGGAAGGGAGGGGAGGCGTGCTTTTGGCCCTCCACAGGGAGGGGTGGGGCGTGCTTTGACCCTTCACTGGAAGGGAGGGGGCGTGCCTTTGGCCCTTCACTGGAAGGGAGGGGGCGTGCCTTTGGCCCTTCATTGGAAGGGAGGGGCGTGCCTTTGGCCCTTCATTGGAAGGGAGGGGGCGTGCCTTTGGCCCTTCACTGGAAGGGAGGGGGCGTGCCTTTGGCCCTTCACTGGAAGGGAGGGGGCGTGCCTTTGGCCATTCACTGGAAGGGAGGGGGCGTGCCTTTGGCCCTTCACAGGAAGGGGTGTGTGTTCAGCCCTCCACAGGAAGGGCAGGGGTGTGTCTTTGACCCTCCACAGGAAGGGCAGGGGGTGTGTCTTTGACCCTCCACAGGAAGGGAGGGGAGGCGTGCTTTTGGCCCTCCACAGGGAGGGGTGGGGCGTGCCTTTGGCCCTTCACTGGAAGGGAGGGGGTGTGCCTTTGGCCCTTCACTGGAAGGGAGGGGGCGTGCCTTTGGCCCTTCACTGGAAGGGAGGGGGCGTGCCTTTGGTGCTTCACTGGAAGGGAGGGGGCGTGCCTTTGGCCCTTCACTGGAAGGGAGGGGGCGTGCCTTTGGCCCTTCACTGGAAGGGAGGGGGAGTGCCTTTGGCCCTTCACTGGAAGGGAGGGGGCGTGCCTTTGGCCCTTCACTGGAAGGGAGGGGGCGTGCCTTTGGCCCTTCACTGGAAGGGAGGGGGCGTGCCTTTGGCCCTCCACTGGAAGGGAGGGGGGCGTGCCTTTGGCCCTCGACAGGAAGGGAGGGGGGCATGTCTTTGGCCTTCTACAGGAAGAGGGAGACGTGCCTTTGGCCCTCTACAGGGTGCCTTTGGCCCTCCACAGGAAGGGAGAGGGGCGTGCTTTTGGCCTTCCACAGGGCACCCCACAGGAAAGGGGTAAGTCTTTGGGCCTCCATAGGAAGGGAGGGGGGGAGTGTCTTTGATTCTCCTCAGGAAGGAACTGCGTAAAAATGTTTAAAAAACAAACAATTCTTCACCTTTTTTCATTCTGCTTCCTAAAGATCGCCGTAAGACTCGGCTCACACTTATCCTGCGCTCTAAGCTGAGCAATTACACCGGGTGTCCATGTAAATCTCTGAACTACGTGATTCAGATGGAACCTCTGTTGGAAGATTCCCTATAATGAGGCAGATGGAGGCACTGTCGACACCGTCTGGCCTATGATCCGGCGGTGTATGTCTTTTTGGCGTACATAAAAACGTGGTCGGCCACAGTTTTGAGAAACTCTGAAAAGAAGGACAACGCTTAACAGAGGCCAGATGAAATCCAGAGTAACTCTGCTGTCTCATTATAGTATAGTGATTTGATCCCTCAAGGTTTCATCTGAATCACATATTTTGTAGGTTTGATAGAAACCCCAATGTAAGTGCTCAGCGTAGAGCACAGGATAAATGTGATCTACAATGTTCTGTACCCCAAAATGCCACAAAAGCTTCTAAATCAAGCCACAAAAATAGGGATTTTTGTGTACTCCCGTAAAATCCTTTTCTCCGAGACGCTCATTGGGGGACACAGACCATGGGTGTTATGCTGCTGCCACCTGGAGGCTGACACTAAGTTGAGACAAAAACGAGATAGCTCCTCCTCCGCAGTATACACCTTCTTGCTGGCTCCAAATGAACCAGTTCCGTACAAAAGCAGTAGGAGATCATAAGTATCATATCAGAGTATAACCCATTGAATGAAAGACAAGAGGCAGAATCCGTCAGGCTAACAGGGTGGGTGCTGTGTCCCGCAATGAGCGTCTCGGAGAAAAGGATTTTACGGTGAGTACACAAAAATCCCTATTTCTCCTTCGCCTCATTGGGGGACACAGACCATGGGACATCCCGAAGCAGTCCATGTGTGGGCCACAATCCCGCGTAGCGACCGAGTAAAGATGCACTACCGCCTGCTGCAGGATAGACTGCCGAGGACCGCACGAGCTGAAGTCTGAGCATGACTAGTGCTTCAAGGATGTGTACAGGCTGAACCAAATCACAGTCTTGCAGCTCTGCAGACCTGTTTCATTCGCTTCCGAAGCCAAATGACCCAGAGGGCGGACCTTGACCACGTAGAATATGCCCTAATCTCTATTGGGATGGGCACACCTCTACAGTAGTATAACTCCAGAATAGCCTAAAAAATTTCTCTGGCTAGTGTGATCCTGAAGTGGCTTACAGGAGAGTGCCATCCTCAGGACATACATCCTGAGCCCTGTCACTGCGTGCAAGGCGCGTACCTTTATCCGCCAGAAGTACCGGTGTCGGACCCAAAGAGGGAAAGAAAGTCATCGTTAAAGAATGGAAGGACCAAACAACGTTGGCCAAAAAAGGGGGTGGAAACTGAATGAGGACAATCGTGTACTGGTGGAAAAACAAAAAAAGAGCTCGACAGGACATAGTTGTCAGCTCTGAGAGTTCCCTGATGAATGACACTACGACAAGAAAGGCGACCTTCCAAGACAGAACTGTCCGCGAGACATCATGAAACAGCTCGAAAGGTATCTGTTAAAGTGCACCCAGCACCGAATTAACGTCCCCGGATTTTAACTGAATCATGTAGGGGAGTACTCCTGCGAAGTCGTGTGAATGAAAGTCCTGACCTACGTCTTGGAAGCTATCCTGCGCTGGGTTGGAGACCGATAGAGCCAGGACCTGGCCTTTGAGAGAGGTGAGCGTCACGAACCTGCTTCCAGGACAGTCTGGAGAAAAAAATCTCTGCCCTCGGTGTTGTAAGGCCCTTTAAGTCATACAAGGGTGCCCATACCTTGGTCTGCAGGACGGTAGGACGGAGCGAACAGTGGCACCCTCTGGTGGAGCGCAATGACGAAGGCGACAGTCATCTGCGGATGGACAACTCCCCGGGAGCCGTGGTTCCATAGCCATCACGTTAGCACATATTTTTCCCTTTTTTTTTTTCTGTTAATCAGCTACCCTAAGCGGGAAAGTATATCTAGTGTGATGTTGATGCTTTTCTCGCAAGCTCGAAAAGACGGGCCTTTGACCAAAAGGTCGTCCAAGTATGGCAAGACGACTAGCCCAGGGAATGTAGGATGGACATGACAGCCGCCATGACCTTTGTGAACATTTTGGGGGCGGTGGCTAGCCTGAAAGGTAGGGCTGTAAACTGGTAATGCAGGTCGGCGATAGCGAAATGTAAAAATTTTTAATGCGGGGGGGGGGGGGAATGACGATGTGAAGGTAGGCGTTTTGGATGTCGATAGAGGCCAAACATTCTCCCCTTTCCATGGTAGATATGACCAGGTGGAGGGACTCCATCCGAAAATGTCTGACCCTGACAAATCTGTTCAGAAGCTTCAGGTCCAGTATGGGCCTGACAGTCCCGTTCTTTTTTGGGGACCACAAACAGGCTGGAATAGAATCTTGAAATCTCTAGATTATCGGTACGGGAAAGATAACACCGTTATGCCGGAGAAATTCGATGGCCTTGGATAGGGCCTGTGCACGGGTTTCCACTTTGGGAGGACGCGAGAGAAAAAGTCATCTTGGGGGGAGATTGATAAACTCTAACTTGTACCCGAGAACACCAGCTCTCTCGAAACCAGAGCAGGCAACTGCCTACTCCGGTGGAGTCGCCCGGAAATTGCCTCGAGTCATTTAGCTGAAAATCTGTGGGACCTAGATCACCTCGATTTGGGCTGGTGGGATCGAATGCTCCCCCAATGGGTTGGCTATGTACGAGACCTGACAATCTCTGTCCCGATTGGGTCGCCCTGAACTGGCGTGGTTGGCCGCTGTGGCCCACACGGAGTTGCTAAAGGACAGAAAAAGTGCCTGAAGCTGGTGACGACAAAGGCTGCTTCACCCTCTGCTGAGAGAGGAAGCTGCTTTTCCCCTCTGTAGTGTCAGAGATGAGGCGATCTAGGTTCTCACCTGAATAATCGGCCGCTCTGATAAGGCAAAGAAGTTAGAGACTTCTTGGAAGTTGAGTCTGCTCGCCATGTCAACCATACAGCCATTCACGGAAGCAAGCGCTGCGCAGTTAGCTGCATCAAAGGAAGCATTAATCAAGTAGTCTCCAGCCAAGGCTATCTGATCGGAGATCTCAGGTACCTCTGACGGTCTGCTGCTTCAAACACCGACCGAGCCAGGCTCTCTATGAGACGGTTAGTGGGGTCCTTAATAGAGGAACCATTAGGCAAGGAAAACAGAGTTTTTAGAGGTCAAAAGTGACACGGGTGGATCTACTGTCGGGGATTCTGCCCACTTTTTATGGAGATCAGGCGCAAATGGGTATCTTGCATCGAGCGCCTTCAGCCCTGAAAAACGTTTGTCTGGCCATTCTGTGCCATTGCACTATGTCCTCAAAAACCCTCTATGAGGCCGTTTGACCCGTTGGAATGACACCTTGAGACCTGAGGCCAAGGTGGATTCATCGTCAATCCCCAGGGTTTGGTTGCTGGCCTCAATGAGGCTGTCAACTGTTTCCCGGAAACCAGGCATTTCTAAATTGAGAGGCCCATCTGAATCGTACTCCGGGTTTTGATCACTATCCCACCTTGGTGAAGGAGAGCGGAAGACAGAACTCATGGACGCCGAGGCACCAGATGGACCGGGCGACGCTGTACGGGTTCGTATCCCCTGCGTCTGCCTAGAGAAAGAGAGTGGCCCCTGCAGGCCATTCATTTTTTTTTTGAGGCTCTTATGAAGTGGAGGATCCCTCCAGAAGCGGCGAACCACTGTCCCTGACCCTATCTGGGGTCTGAAGGGACTCGATTGTCATCAACCAGACCAGGGATTCCCAGCCGGTACTGGCCCGGCCTCAAGCTGCTTAGCGGCTGCGATCTGACGAAGGCAGGCAACTTCAGCTTAGAAAGGCAGTTGACCTCTCGTTAGCGATGCCATAAACTGCGACAGAGACAGAGACCATTCCGGGGGACTCAGTACACTGGGCTCGGTCGCCGGGGAGGGCTCCTGGGCGCGTTTGGAATTGCATGCTACACATCATTGTTTGCTCTGTGCCTGTGGAAAAGCGGACCAACAGGACATGCATGAGGTATATAATAGTATGTGTCTTGGCCCTACAAGACATGCTGGGCCTGTTAGCTGATATGGCCTACAGCAGCCATAGCGTGTATAAGCAGCGTAGCCTAGTCGGCTTAGGGCAGCTGATGAAAAATAGAGGTGCTGCAAAAAGACGGGAGGGGTGAGGGGGCGTGAAACACTTACCCCAGTCCTGCGCCCCTGAGCGCCCCGGAAGGCTGCAGAAGGCTATGCGTCTGCTCCAGGCTTTCGAAAAGACGCGCCCCGGCGAGTGGGCGGGCCCCCTGGAAAAAGACATGCCTGGGGGCTGGATATCCGGCCGCGGCCTAGCAGAGGCTGAAGCCGGGGACTAAATTTCCGGCGCCGGCCAGAGGACACGGGGACAGGCCCGCAGGATGTAGACGCGGCTGGGGGCAGGGCTCCTGCCCGCGGCCTAGGACAGGTCGAAGCCGGGGAGTAAAGTAACGGCGTCTGCCGGATGATACGGGGACAGGCGCCGCCTGGAGATGCACGCGCCAGGGAGCTGCTGCCAGCATTTGCGGCGGACGCTGTACAGAAGGAGAGGACGCGAGGCCCTCACACCCGGGGAACGAATCTACAGGAGCCCTGCCAGCCCAACTTCCCTCCGTGCTCCCTGCACTGACCCCTGCGTGGAGTGCTTCAGCCACCAGCTTCCAGGTTAGAGGGGGGCTGTATAAAGGACGGTGCAGGCACCCTAACTCCATCCTTTCCTAGAAGGGATGAGGAGAGGGACCGTCCGCCTCCTTCCATCACCGCAGTCTAGCATTGGTGATACAGTGGGGGCCGCGCAGACTGTACCTATGCCTCTGTCAGCCTAGGGTTTCTATACCTTAGGGTGATGAGGACTGAGTTCGGCACGTTGTCCCACGTCGCAGGAGAGGATACGTGGAGGCGATGCTCCATGTGCTTGCCTGTTGTTAGTCTGGGAGACGGATGCTTTCAATAGAGTGCGTGCCCCCCCCCCCCCCCCCCCGCCGAGAATAGAAAGGGATGGGCGGAAGTTTTTTGAAGTGGGCCGAATCCGGGGCCTAAGTTTTTGACACCTGCCGGAGCGCCTCCAGGGTGGATGGAGGGGGTCCGTGACCAAGCGCTTCCCAGTGGACTCCGTGGAAGGTGCTACACTCCCGCTCTGGGTCATGCAATGTCTATCAGGAATGCGCCACTTGCCGCCGAAGCTGTGGAGGAGCAGAGCTGCAGTTCTGCATGCAGGTCAATGCTGCGACAGGGACGGTGCAGGAACCCTCAATCCACCCGTCCCTCTGAAGGGGAGGTGGAGAGGGGCCGTCCAGCTCCTTGTAGTACCGCTGTTCCATCAGCGGAGGTACAGTGGGAATAGCACTGACGCCATGGGGGCCTCTGTGTATCCTAAGGGTTCGCTCCCCTAGGATTTCACCGGGCTATGTCCGGCTGTTAGTGTTGGCAGAACAGTATGCTTAGCTGCCATCGAGTGCAGGAGATCTAAGCTGCTGCACGGATCCCAGTGCTTTACACTCACCGAGGTGCGTGTCCCGGCATGGAGCCCCCTGCGATGAGGCTTCACAGGTAATCTTCAGGACGGTATGGGGTAATAGAATGACGGAGAGGGACTCACCGCCTCCTTGCATCATCCGCTTTTAAAAGTGGTGAAGCAGTGGGGGCTGCACGGATGCCATGTAGAGGCCTCTGAGCATCCTATGGGTTCAATCCTTAAAGATGGGCAAGGCAGGTTGTGCGGCATAGGCCTGGCTGCGGACGAGGATACATAAAGGCGACACTCCGTGTGCTCGCCCGTAAGTCAGTGAGGGGAGATCGGTGCCCTTTAAGAGACCCATCGTCCTTGAATCAGCTCAGGCATGGCATCCCACGTCGCAGGAGAGGATACGTGGAGGCGACACTTGCACGTGCTCGCCTGTTGTTGGTTTGGGGAGATCGGACCCTTTCAAAAGGGTCCATCGTCCCTGTCTCATCTTCATGGTAGAAAAGAAAAAGAAAAGGTCTGGGAAAAACCAGACATGTACCTCCTATGGACACTAAGCATGAACTGGTTCATTTGGAGCCAGCAGGAAGGTGTATACTGCGGAGGAGGAGCTAACTGGTTTTTGTCTCAACTTAGTGTCAGCCTCCATGTGGCAGCAGCATAACATCCATGGTCTGTGTCCCCCAATGAGGCGAAGGAGAAAAAAAAACAAGTCACCCCTTAGGTTCGTCATCTGTTAATAGAAATATAGGGGTTGTCCACATTATTGGCAGCACAAAGGCTCTGAAAAACAACATGGCTCTTACCAAAAGAAATCCAGGGAAATCTGCTCTCTCAAATCCAAATGCCCCCCTCCTATGCCCACAGTGTGCCTAAACCGCAGTTTGCATACACATCTTTGGCATTACTGTAGCAATGAGAGCCTACTTAATTTACGGGGTGAATGTCTCCAGAATCACAAGCTGGGCACTACAATGGCAGATTTGCATTTTCACTCAACATCTATTGCTGTTTGTTTTTGCAAAACACCCATGGAGTCAAAACCATCACTACACCTGTAGATAAATTCCCATAGTGGTGAAATTTCCAAAAGGGGGTAGGGTATTCTGCTCTTCTGGCACTTAGGGGCTCTATATAGGCAGTCCGCAAACTATTCTAGGAAAATCTGTGCTCTAGGAGGCAAGGAGTGCTCCATTCCTCCCAAGTCTTGCTGTATGGCCAAACAATACTGTACAGCCACATATGGGGTACTGCCACGTTCACGACAAATTGTGTAACAAATTATGTGGTCATTTTGACCTATTTCTCCCTGTCAAAACACGGATTTTGGTAAGAACTTACCTGTAAAATCCTTTTCAGCGAAGGAAGGAAGAGAGACACAGTATTCATTACTGATGGGTAGGCGGAGCCCCAGATCAGGATGTCACCTCAGATCAAAAGAGTGCTGACTGGCTGGCCCCTCCAGCTCGGGCTCCTCCTACTCAGCTCCAGTCGTACCAAAGATTTTAGGAAAAGAGCCAAGATCACCAGCGGAGCAACATAACCCCTTCTGAAGGAACTTCAGAGAAAAAACACAAGGATACAGGTTATGCATGCAAAGAAAGCCAAAAACCACAGAGTTCCAGGTACTACTCACGGAACCTGACTACTGCGATGAGCTGGCGATGCTGGAACAGAGCCTTAGCGCGCTGACCTCAGCCCAGATAATCGCTATCAGATAAGGGTCGCGCTGCATCTGAAAACATCAACACACTTCTGCCTTGGAGGGTGCTGTGTCTCCCTTCCTTCGCTGAAAAGGATTTTACAGGTAAGTTCTTACCAAAATCCGTGTTTCAGCTGCAGATGGAAGGAAGAGAGCCACAGTATTCATTACTGATGGGACGTCCCAAAGCAGTTCAAAAATAAGGGTGGGAAAAACCAACAAAAGGCAGAAACCCAACAACCTTAACAAAAAAGCGCAACCAGCGCTAAACACAAGTTCATCTAGAACTTTAAACTACAGCCGCCTGCAGGACCCTACGTCCGAGGGCTGCATCAGCGGAAGCACTGACGTCCACTTTATAAAACTTTGTAAACGTGTGGACAGAGCGCCAAGTTGCCGCCCGGCAGAGCTGCACTGCCGAAGCACCTTGGTGAAAAGCCCACGATGAAGCCACAGCCCTCGTGGAATGGGCTTGAATCTTAATCGGGCAAGATTCACCCTGAAGACGGTAAGCTTCCAATATAGCTGACCGAATCCAACGAGCTATAGAATCCTTGGAAGCTCGTTGACCACGCCGACGACCGACTGGAACCACAAATAGGGAGTCCGTCTTACGAAAACCTTGAGTAATAGATAGATAAAACTTCAAGGCCCGCACTAAATCCAATGTGTGTAAAGCTCGCTCTTTCACATTCTTCGGATCCGGGCAGAATGAAGGCAACACAATATCCTGGTTGACATGAAATTGTGACACCACTTTAGGCAAAAAATCACCCCGAGTGCGAAGCACTACACGATCCGGAAAAAACTCCAGAAAAGGAGGCGAACAAGAAAGAGCTGCCAACTCAGAAACTCTCCTCAAGGAAGTGACTGCAACAAGAAAAGCCACCTTCCAAGAAAGTAAAGAAAGGCTAGCAGAAACCATAGGCTCAAAAGGTTTATGCTGAAGAGCCTCCAAAACAAGGTTGAGCCGCCAAGGAGACACGGGAGCCTTCCGCGGCGGGAACTTACGAGATATACCTCGGAAAAAGGAGAGCACGTCTCTATTTGAAGCAATGGTTCTCCGGAACAATAAGGACAGAGCAGAAATCTGACCTTTCAGGGTGCTGACTGCCAAACCCTTGTCTAGCCCATGCTGCAGAAAAGCCAACAGGTTGGGAACGGAAAATTTTCTCGGGTTCCGAGAAGACCCCAAACACCACGAAAAGAAGGTTTCCCAAATTTTGTGGTAAATCCTAGTAGTAGCCGGACTTCTTGCAGCACGAAGGGTAGCAATGACCTCGGCTGAGAAACCTCTACGGGTCAAGATTTCGGTCTCAAGATCCACGCCGTCAAACGCAGGGACATCAAGTCCGGATGACAAACGGGCCCCTGAGTCAACAAGTCCGGTTGAAGAGGGAGTGGAAAAGGAGGTGCCGCCAACAGCGACATTATTGTCGAGAACCACACCCTTCTTGGCCAGTCTGGAGCTATCAAAATAGCTGGAATTCTCTCTAGTCTGATTCGACGCAGTACTAGAGGAAGGATATCGGCGGGAATACATAGATCAGCTCGAACTGATCCCACTGAGCCACTAGAGCATCCACCGCCACAGCCTTCGGGTCCTTGCACCTGGACATGAACGTCGGTAACTTGGCATTGGACCTGGATGCCATCAAATCCACTTGTGGGGTTCCCCAGCGAGAGCACAGGAGTGCAAAAACTTCCGGGTGGAGACTCCATTCCCCGGGATCCATCCTTCTGCGACTGAGAAAGTCCGCTGTAATATTCTGAACCCCTGGAATGTGAATCGCCGAAATGGCTGGTACACTGGCCTCTGCCCAAATCAAAATTCGGGACACCTCTACCATGAGTCTGGAACTCCTTGTCCCACCTTGGTGATTGATATACGCGACAGCCGTCGCATTGTCTGTCTGCACTCGGACTGGCAGACCGCTCAAAGGGACCGTCCAATGTTGGAGGCAAAGGAAAATCGCCCTCAATTCCAGGATGTTGATCGGAAGAACAGACTCTTCCGATGACCATACCCCCTGAATCCAGAGATTGTTCCAAACACCCCCCCAGCCCGTCAGGCTGGCATCGGTGGTTATGACTGACCACTTCGGAGGGAGGAAAGACTTCCCCAGGTAGAATGCCCCTGGACGTAACCACCATTCTAGAGAATCCCGCACCGCGCGAGAAATGGTGACACTGCAATCCAGCGATTGCGACTGGTTCCATCGACTCAAGATGAACCTTTGGAGAGTCCTGGAATGGAACTGGGCAAAAGGAATTGCCTCCATGGACGCCACCATCAGTCCCTGAAGACGCATACACTTCCGAAGGGACATTGCCGTTGAGGATTTCATAATCTGTACATGTCGAAGAAGACATGACTGTTTGTCTGGTGGTAGGGAAACTACCGACCGAAACGTGTCGAGATGCATTCCCAAAAAGAGGATTGTCCTCGATGGTTCCAGGGACGACTTCTCCCAATTGACCAGCCAACCGAAGTCCTTCAGAAACTGAAGAGACAAATCCCGAGCCGTCAACGCCTCCTCCTCCGAGGAAGCCACGATCAAAAGATCGTCCAGATAAGGGAGAATCGTAATCCCCTGTCTTCGAAGGATTGCCATGAGGGGCGCCAGAATTTTTGTAAAGACCCTTGGCGCTGAGGCTAAGGCGAACGGCAGAGCCACGAACTGGTAATGATTCTGACCTATGGCAAATCGAAGAAAGCGCTGATGAGCCTTTCCGATGGGAATATGCAAATAGGCGTCGCGAATGTCGATTGACACCAGAAAATCGTTCTGTGACAGAGCTGCCACAACGGAGCGAAGCGACTCCATGCGAAATTTCCGGGCATGGACATGCCGATTTAATCGCTTGAGATCCAGAATCGGGCGAAATTTGTTCTCCTTTTTGGGAACTATAAAAAGGTTGGAATAAAAACCTTTCCCTCGGTCCTCTGACGGAACCGGTATCACTACACCCTTTTGTAGCAGAGATTCGACCTCTCGCTGTAGAGCGACAACAAGCTCGGGTTCCGACGGAACGTGAGACTGACAAAAAACATTTGGGGGTCGAGAAGCAAACTCTATGAAATAGCCTGCCGACACTATCCGCGTTGCCCAGGAATCTGGAACGCGAGCCATCCAAGTCGCCTTGAAAAGAAGCAGGCGACCCCCCACTCGAGAATCCTCGAGTGGACCCCTGGCGTCAATTCGACTTTGCGGGCTTCTTGTCAAGTTCCCGCTTGTCCTGGCGGAAACTCTGCTTCCAGGGAGTACGAGTTTTCTGAGAGGATTTCTTTCCTGAGAAGGAAGGACGACCCGATCCCCACGAGGAGTGACTAGATCGTCCTCGGCCCCGAAAGGACCGCCGACCACTATAGACACCAGGCTTACTGGACACCGAGGCCATGGCCCTACGCTGTGGTAATGCTGATTCCTTCGCCTTAGCCTTGGAAATCAGCTCTGTGAGGTCGGATCCAAAAAGATGGCCACCCTTGTAAGGTAAGGCCAACAACCCTTGTTTGGAAACTGCGTCCCCGGCCCACTGTCTGAGCCATAAAGCTCTTCTGACTGTGACCGCTGAAGCTTGCGCTTTGGCCAGCAGAGATGCCGTATCCAGACCGGCATCAAAGATATAACAGGCTGCCGTTTCTAACCATTCACAAGTTTCCCGTATCTCAGATAACGGAGATTCATTTTGCAACTCCGTCTTCAGACGTGCCAACCAGCCTAGAGAAGCTCTAGCAGCACACATGGATCCTAGCACTGCTCGGAATCCATGACCCGCAGCCTCATAGCTTGCTTTTGCCGCCAATTCTGTTTTTCTATCCAAAGGCTCCTGTAAGCTCGCTTTCCCCTTAATAGGGAGTAGTGAGGATTTACTAAGCTGAGATAAAGACACATCCACCTCAGGAGCAGAAGTCCAATTAGCCTTTAACTCCGCAGAGCAAGGATAAAGTGTATCCAAGAAACGCGTTCCATGAAAACGCTTATCTGGACATAACGTTCCTCCTCTATTACACTATTAAGCTCATCCAGAGCTGGCAATGTTGTACGCGAAGCACGGGACTCCTGGAACATGCGTGCTGATTTACCAGGACGACTAGTTACCTCCTCCGGTAACTGTAATATATCTCTCATGGCTTCAATTAATGCCTCCGTACGCTTCGCCATAGAGGAACGCCCCTGCGGCTCGTCCGCATCTGAATCGGATATTTCTCCATCCGAATTTAAAGGGGAACTCTGCCCAATATCAGATACGTCTGACTCGCTCCGTGTAGAGGCCGGTAACGGCCTGCGTCGCTTCCTCTGAGAGGAATTAGCAGACACATATTGACCTAAAAGGTCAGACAAGTTGTTGATCGATCGAGCGATATCATCCAATTTTTCACCGCTGTCGACCGCAGCGCTAGACGCTGTGGAGGTCTGCGTATCTGATTGCCGCAATGGCACTGGGACGTGGTCCGCGGCATCTGAACTCTGTTCAGACATGTCTCACCTGTATGAGCAGGTCAAAGCGGTAATACCAGCAAAAAACTATGCGTTTTTTTTTTTTGTTTTTTTTTATACGCTGAAGGGTTAACGCTCCACCAGGCAGGGTTACCCCAGCGGTATTCAGTCAAAAAATTTAGCTGGTAGAAATAACCCTCAGAGGGGTTAATATTGCAAACTCACCACAATATATATGTTTGTGAGCCCCAGCCAATTTTATGTCTCTAATGAGACTGCAGCTGCAGGATAGCGATCGCTGCGCTGCGGGGTGAGGAATCAGCACTCACCCAGCTGGCCGTGGTGTCTTATGAGGAGAGGAGCGGTCTGAGGAGCCCAGGAGCCTGTTAATGGCCGCCACAGTGAGGGAGTCGCAGGAGAAACGCCAGAGCGCGCGTCTTCCTGCTCAGAAGACCGGGAAAAGTTAGGCCACGCCCCCCGCCAGCTCAAATATTGAGCGCGAACTCCCTCGCTCCTGCTCCCTCTCTGTCCTGCAGGTATCAGCCTGCGGACAAAAAATCACCACATCTACTTGTAACAGCGCTGTCACCGCAGCGCTGAAGCACTCACACATAATTATAATAAAAATTGTGTGGAGTACTCACCAGCTTAGCGCCACAGGGACCCTCAGGGGTTTCTGGCGCTGTGCCCAATGCTTCCCCCCAGGGCGGGAAGCGCAGTGACCCCAGTGTGTGGTTTGCGCCCCCGCCAGGGAAAACTCTCCTCATCCCCCAGGGCCAGCAAGGATTCTGCAGGGACCATTATGTAGTTACAGATCCGCCAAGGGAGAGGCTGGTAAATACACTGATAAACATGTAATAGCGCTGTCACCGCAGCGCTGAAGCATACTGATATACATGTAATAGCGCTGCCATCAGACGCTAAAGCACTCACACATTAATAATAAAATTTTGTGTGGAGTACTCACCAGCCAAAGCGCCACAGGGACCCTCAGGGGTTTCTGGCGCTGTGCCCATGCTTCCCCCCAGGGCGAGGAACGCAGTGACCGCACGTGTGGTTTGCGTCCCGCCAGGGAAGCTCTCCTCATCCCCCAGGGCCGGCAAGGATTCTGCAGGGACTTTGAGTAAATACAGATCCGCCAAGGGAGAGGTTGGGGTACAGCAGCGCTGGTACCCCTGAGACCTCTAGACCAA
>JARQOD010011881.1:0-2500 GCA_033576555.1 Oophaga sylvatica
GGGTAGGGGGAAAGCGGATGTCTTAATTGTGATAGATAGGTGGGTAAGGAAGTCTGGGATGGGGAAAGATTATGATTAAAAATTGCCCATTGAGTTGGGAACGGGAGAGAAGAAGGAGGTTTGGGCGATAGACCCCGGGGATTCTGGTAGCAGAAGGTGATGTCTGGGCCAGAGAGGTAGTCTAGTGTCACAGCGAAAAGGGTGGTACTGAATCCGTGGGACTTTAGATTTTCCCCCGGGCCAAAAGGTTAAATTGAGAAGAGTAGGGTCCTAGAACAGACCCTTTGGGGGGACTCCAACGGGGAGAGGGGGGAAGGGGGTAGTGTGTGAGGGGAGACGCTGAATGTGGGGTTGGAAAGGGTATGGGGGAAATAAGGGTGGGGCGGGGTTTTTGACCCCAAAAGGAAAGAAAGAATCTGTGTGAAATGGTAAACGTGCAAAAGCAGGGGACGGGCAAAAAAGGGGGGAGTAAAGTATTGTCTTTTCGTTTTTGGGCTGTAATGGGTCTTAAAATTTTTGGGTGGGGCTGTCTCAGGGGGTGATAGGGGGGGGGAAACCCAAATTGTAGAGTGTAAAAGGGCAAGTTAGAAGAAAAGGGGGGAAAGCTCAGCGGGGACAGCAGCTCCGAGTTTGGAAGCGAATGGGAGCACGATTTTGGGCGATAGGGGAATAGCGGGGGGGTCGAGGTTGGGCTTTTTAAGAATAGCGTGATTGTGGCATTTTTTAAAGCAGAAGGGAAGGTACCGGAAGTTAGTAAAGGGTTTTGAAGAGGGGGGTTGGGGATGGAATAATAGTGGTGGGGGGGTTGGGGGGAGGGGGGGGTTTGGGGGAGGGGTCGTGCACGGGTTGTAGGTGGATTGGGAAAGACAATTAAGCCCCCCTTTCAGTTTGTTGGAGAGGGAGGTTAGGGGTTTTTGGGGGCATTGGGGTCTGGTATAAAAAAGGGGTTGAGGTGGTTAAAACAAAAAAAGACTTCCCCTTGTTTGGCTTCTTATTTTGAAGTGTTGGAAAGCCCTCGCAGAGTGGGGAGGTAGGGGGGGGCGGGGTGGGCGGAGGAGGGATTAAAAAGTTTTGAATAACTTTGGGGTTGTGGGATAGGGAAACGGGGGTTGTAAAGTGCCGTTTTTGCAGAGGGAGGGGAGATTGAAAAAAAGGTTTCTTGTTTGAATGCAGTGAAGTGTCTTGCGAATTTTTTTTTTTCCAAAGCCCTCTTTTAAACCTGGGGCACTTTCCGGGGCTTTTTGTGTGTTAGTGCCAAGTTTTCTGTTGGTACGTCGCACTTCCCCGAACGGAGGGGGGACCGTGTCAATAGCCGATGTGGAGTGGCATTGTAGAAAGCATGGCCTGCTGTATCGTGGAGTGGGAAATTTTGCCGTAAAAAATAGGTCAAGAGTGTGGGATGTCTGGTGTGCAAGGTGCGCGGGGGTGACGTGTTCTGGGGCATGGGGGGACAGAGGGGGACAGGGATGAGAAAATAGTAGTGGTGGTCGGATAGGGGAAGGGGATGGGGAAGTTAGATAGAGGCAGAGGGGGGTGAAGACCCAAACAATGTTGACCATCGTGTGGGTGGCTGAGGGGGCCACGGTAATCCAAAGGATGAAGTAAGGGTCAGAATTTTTGGGGCGTGACTAAGGGTATCAGTGGGGATGTTGAAGTCACCCCGAGAGGTGGGGATGTCTGGGGAGAATGAAGAAGCCCGGTAGTGAATTTGGCGATGAAGGGAGTGGGCCCTGGGGTCGGTATATGCGGCCCCTTGGGGGTTGGGGGGAGATAGATGCGGGGAGAGTGGGACTTTAAAAAGGAAAGGGGGGATTGGGGGGGAAAGGTGGGATTGGGTTAAAATTGCAGTTAAGGAAAGGGGAACACCCACCCCCCACCATGTCTGTTTTCCCGGGCGGGAGTGTGGGGGAATTGAGGCCCCCGTAACACAGGCAGCAGGGAGCGGGGTTTAGGGTGTCAAGTTTCTGTGGGGGGAGGGGAAAACAAGATTGCGAGAGGAAAAGGGCATGAATCACAGAAGCTTTTCTATGGGGGGGGCCCTTCCAAGTGCCCAAGAGAGGGAGATGGGGGTGGGGTCATGGGACAGTTTTACGTTGGAAAGATTGCGGTATTCCTATTAGATAGGACGGGAGAAGGATACTAATGGTGGGTAAAACTGTGGGGGCCCAGTTGGGAGATATGTCACCACTGGAGGAGCAAGAAAGGGGAGCGGGTGGGAAAAAAGGGAAAAGGGGGCTTTTTTTGTTTTTATTGGACAGATTTGAGGTTAGGAGCATCAGCAGAGGGGACGGTGGGGGGGAAGGGGGGAAGGGGAGATGTTTTTTTTGATTAGGGGGTGGGGGGTTGGGGGATGGGAAAGGGAGAGAGAGGTTTAAACGGAGAAAACACTGGGAAGGCATATAAAAACAGGGGTGAAAGGTGAGATGGGTAAATAGAAAACGGGTACAAGAAATTGGAAGTGCTACCGCAGACATCCCCAAAAAGACATAGTGGGGGGGCC
>JARQOD010011881.1:7500-21760 GCA_033576555.1 Oophaga sylvatica
TTATCGACTCCCCGAAAAAGATCCCTGGGAAAACAATATCCCCTTACCCTTGATTTCTGACCTATTTTCCCCGAATTTAAAGGTTTCTTGTTTGGGTTACCAAAATTTGACCTCAGGGGGGCGTTAAAAAAAACTTATTTGCATCAAAACACGGGGAAAAAATGGAAAAAGGGGGTTTAATACCCCAAAAGGGGGATTTTGGGGTACCTATGATCCCCTTTTGGGGGTCACTAATCCCCCCTTTTGTCTTCCCAAACCCTTTTTGAACTATAATTTTTCCGGGGTTTCGTGGATAAAATTTTTATCGTTTTTTTTGGGCTTATCTTGGTTTTTTTCCCAAAGACTGGGAATTTTCCCTGGGAAATGTTTGGGGCGTAATTTCCCGGTTTTTTGGAAAACGCATTGTTGTGAAGGGATCAAAAAAGCTTTTTGGGGTTTCAGAAAGGGTTTTATTTCTGGGATTATTTTTTTCCCCCATCTTTTATTGAAAAGGACCCCGGGCAAAGTTTAGGGCCCTTTGAATTTGGGGCAAAACCCACTACATTGAAGGCTCTTCAGAGGTTTTTGGTTTTTGGGTAATTTTTATCGAAATTTATAGGGAAAAAAATTTTCCCGGGAATTTTGGAAAACCCCTGAAATGAATTTTACCAAGAAAAGGGGTTTTGATGTAGTGAAATTTTGGGCTCCTGAGGGAGTTTTCTGCGTTTTAGGGCTCAAACGGAGATTCAATTTTTGCTCCTGTTCTGGCCCAAACCGGGTCTTTTTCTACCAAATTTTAGGAGGGGTTGAATCCCTTTTGAATTTGGGGAGGAGCCGTTTTGTTTCCCCAAAGGGGTCCGGGGACCCCCTAAGAGTAACCCCTTTTGGGGCCTTTTTTTTTTCGAAAATTTCCCCACAGACGTAATTATGATGTGGGGAAAACGGGGGTTATTGGGCCCTTAAATGGGGTTTTGAAAAAAGTGGAGACAATGCCCGGGAAAAAGCCCCGCATCAGTTGGGGGGCGTCACGGATTTTATAAGAAAACCCGGTTTATCTTGAATCACCAAGCGACTTTAAACCCAGACAGGGCCAGTGGGGCCCCCTTTTTCACATGTTTTTAATTTTTTGGTTTTCTTTTCCCCCCAGGGACTAAGAATGTTAAAGGGGAAAGCCCCTCTTTGAGGATTTTTTTCTGGATTCTCCTGAGGAAAATGAGCCTGCTGTTTTTTCGGGAAAAGGGTTTTGTTTTTTTCCGCTAAACTCGCCCAATTTTGGGGAAATGCTTTGGGAAAAAATTTTAGGAGGATAAAACGAAAGTTGCCCTTTGGAGATTGTTTGGCCAACCATTGGGGGAAGAATGTGATTTTCCCAAAATTCATTCTCCCCAAATTTGGGTTTGGGCCCTCCTGGTATTTTTTGGTACAGAGATTTGGGTTGGGGTCTGTCCTTTGGTGGGCCCCCTTTGTCTCGGACGTCAGGGACTTTGGGGCATCCTGTGGGAAAGGTTTCCGTTTCCCAAAACCCTTTTCTCTCGCTTTTAGTGGTTTGTTTAAAAGCCATTGCCGGGGCCCAAGAAAAACCCTGGGCCCATATCTCTAGGATTTTTATTTCCCACCCCCCTGTCTCTCAGAGAAAGACCTTTTTTGGGTATCTGTGATAGGTTTTTCCCCAAAATGATACATCTTGTGCCCCTACCTAAATTCCATCCCCCTCTGAGTTGGTGCCCTTAAATTTTTTCAACAGGTTGGGTTGGTTTCACCGGCATTCCAGAGAACACTGTTCTACAGAGTAAATCCAGTTGGTTTCCCCAAATTTTTGGGGACTTTTTTTCCCCCAAAATGGGAGTTCAGCTTTTCCTTTTTTTCCCCTGCGTTCCAAACCTCAAACCAATGGACAAACTGAAAGAACAAACCAGACCTGGAGACTTATTTGGAGGGTGCTTTTGTCCGCTGATCAAGATGAAATGGGTCTCTTTTTTTTCCTTTGGGTGAGTTTTTCCCCCCAATAATACAGCTCCCACCTTGATTCTCCATTTCTGCAATTTTTAGGTTTCATCCTTTGATTTCCCTTTAAAAACCCGGTGGGGGCTTTCCCGTCTGGCCCCGGGGGTTGACTCTATTTTTTGGAGAGAATGCTGCAGATTTGGACCAAAAGTGGGGTAATTGTCCCTACTCAGGAGAAGGCCCAGCGGTTTTTCCAACCGGGATAGGACTGATGGTCCTCGATTTTAAAATGGGTGGGCTTGGTTTTTGGGTTTCCTCCCCCAAAAAAAAAACCCCATGAAGGTTGCCCTCCCCAAAATTTTAAACCAAAGGGTTTATTGGACCTTTTAAGATCAAAGGGGGATTCTTAATCCCGTTTCCTTTCCCGTTTGTTCTTCCAGGAAAATTCAAGGGTTCACAACGTTTACAAAATTTATTGAAGAGGGTTTTTTCGAGCCAGGGTTCCTATGGGTGCCCTCCTGAGCCTGTTTTTTTTTTAGGGGAAATTTTTGGGGTATGTGGGTTTAAAGATATGGGTTCTCATTTGGGTAGGCGGAGACTCCAGTACTTGGGGGAAGTGGAAAGGGGATGGTCAGGAGGACAATTCTTGGGGGTTTGCTTTTGACATTCATGTGAAAGACTGGGCCGTCCTATCACCCCAGCTCACCCGAATTTTCCTGATTTGGGGCACGTGGAGTTCAGTGACCCCTCCTCAAGGGGGGGGACGTTGTGAACGTTGGAGCGACTTCGAAGCTGAAGCCCCTTTTGGGGGTTGCTGGGGGATTGAACCTATTTGGAAAGGGAGGTATCCCCCCTCTTCTGTTGGGGTGGTTATCAGGTGGGACGTACGGGCTTTTATATGTGAGCCACCTCCCATGACCCCCGCCGGGGAACAATTGTTTCTTCCTGGGTTTTGGTTGGGAAATTTAAACTTCCCTTTTTTGCCCGTCTTTTCTATCAATTTAGAAAAATTACTTTTCTGCTTTTTTTTTTCTGGGTTTGATTTTCCCCTTTTTTTTCTGGGCCTTTTCTTTTGAGTTTCAGCCCGGGGTTTCCCTTTTGGGGGCTTGGGGCTGGGCCCCTGTTCTCCCTTTTTGTATTTGCACTTGTGCTCAGTCCTGGGGATATTTTTTTTGCTGGGTAAACTGCGTTTTCACAAAAGAATCTATATTGGTCGAGCCCCTGTTGGCTCACATTTTTGGGAAACAGAAGTGTTGGGAAATTTTTTTCCCAGGGTTTTTTTAGGTTGCAACAGTATTCCCCCCTGTGCTTCCTTTTTAGAATTTTTTGGGCCCCACGTTGTCATTTTTTTCTATTTTGTTCGTTTTTCCTCTTGTCTAACCGCCTTTATATTTTGGGGGTTCCAATACTTTGGGGCCTACTCCGGGGGCAGTTATTTTCCTCTTTCCATTTACGGGGGTAGTAATCCCCCGGGCGTGACGAGGCTCTAGGGCAATGTAGGAACCCCCACGGCTGATTTATTTGGGGGTTTTATTTTTAGGGGTCTGCAATATTAATACCCCCCTCTCGGTTTTTGGGGCCCCTTTTTTGCTTTTTTTGTCCTGCCGTCCTCACTCCAAGTTTTTGAGCTTCGATACTGCAAATATGGTAGGGCCGATATTCGCTGTATTGGAATTCAATTCTGAGATCCGATATTTTTGTCAATCGGATAGGGAATCTGATTTTTTCCTCTAAAGTCTATGGGAGTTCCTGTGTCACAGAACGAAGTACTGACCAGGAACTTCCCGAAAGTGCACGTCATGTCGGGGGGTCTGCGGGTGCCAGACACTTACCTGGCAAAGCCCCAGGTGGTCACACCCTCCGGATGGACCCAAACCCCGCCCTGGCGGTCACGTGCAGCATCTGCGATAACTGCTTGCTCCCGGGGTAGGGGTAAACTGGGCCAGGAACTCTCCACAGCGGGCCGAAACCACCCGATGAAGCACCGTGGGGTTTTCCCCTAGGGAAGCACTCTGCTCTAGTAGATGCCCAGGCTCGCCGGGCATGCGATGACAGAGCTGGACCGTCGTGGGACACCGGATTTTGGACTGCGTCGGACGGGATATTTGTGTTGGTTTTTATTTTTGTTTTTTTTCAGGAGAAAGAGGAGCCAGGATACACAAAAAAAAAAATGAAAACTGTGTGTGTTTTATTTCATTAAAAGACTTTTAAATTTTGGCGTGTATTTTTTTTTTAAATTTTTCCAAAAATGATTAATAATGGGTCGATGTTTATTGGTGCCCCTCATTATTTAAGGGCTTATTTTCGCCTTTATCAAAATGAAATTAACCCCTTTTTACCCCGTTTCACCGCTACAGGGCAATGGGGGAAAACGGGAAAGTCCACAATTGGCCATCGTCGACCCGAGCGCCCCAAGTCGGTTTCCCCCTAATGCTTGAGATGCCTTTTTTCAGCCAAAAAAGCAAGGGCAAACTTGGGCAAAAGATACAGGGCAGCTCCCCCCACCACTAGAGAAGGGCCCTTGCAGGATTGGGTTGCTTTTTGGGGGGGGTCATAGTGTCAATAAAAGCCCCAGCCCGACTCCATTTTACTTCTGCCGATATTACAGTAGGGGGAAAGGGTTTCTGACCTGTTTTTCCCGGCTGGTACCCGGAAAATACTGCTACTACTGTGTGTGCCCCGGAAAAAATGGGAGTTTAAATTTTTCCCCACACCGATACAGCTTCGCCGGACTCCATAATTGCCTTTGTTTAAAGGGTCAAACCAAAATAGGGCACACGGGGTTTCAGGGGAAGACTGACCTTGCAGGCGGGTCCGGTTTAATCCCATAAACAACATCGCATGGAGTTTGTATTTTCTCCCTGTTTTTTCGGGGGTTTTCTCCGGGGGTTCCCCGGGTTTCCCCCACACCCCCAAAAAAACTGTAGGGAATCTAGATTGTTAGCCCCTGGGGGACAGTGACAATAAGTGTGAAAACTGAAAAAGGTGCGGAATATTTAGCGTAAAAAAAAAAGATTTTTATAAAAATAAAGATTATTATATGAGTGAGCGAGTGGGATCTGGAAAAAATACAGATTAATTTTTACCCAACCCATTACAATTTCCCCTTTCTGTACAGTACTGTATATTCCTTTGTTTACGTAAACCATACGAGTGGGTTTTTTTGTGACTGGAAATATATTGGAGATTTAAAATTTTTCCTCTATGCCAAAACAGCTTCCTCCTCAACAGACCAAATTTCTGCTGGTATTTTTGGTACTTTTCCCAAACAGGAAGTAGGTGGAAGGGGCCGGGACGGGGGGGGGGGCCCGCGGGGGAAGATGATGGGGGGGGGGTCATCGCGGGATGAAAAAACCCCAATAGCCCCAAAAGGCGGGGTGTTGACCTGTCACACGGTTCCCTTTTCTGGGGGGGGTAAACCGTTTTTTAAAGGGGGAGCACCGGGAACGGTTTTGGCTTTCATTGCCAAAAACCTCCACTCATCCCCCCTTTTCGAATTTAAAAAAGGCAAGCACTGAGTCGTCTCCCGGGTCCTGGTCAAAAAAACCCCCTTTTTTTCCCCTTTTTTCCCTTTCACCCACCAAAAGTAAGGATGGGGCGGGGCCACACTTCGATTACCCATGGAGTTTTTTCACTACCGCCTGGTTTTTCAAGTCAAATCCTGTTCCCCCCCCGATGAAATGCATGGAGTGCCTGATCACGCCACTGCCATTTGATTTTGCGGGCATTCCCCAAGCACTCTTGCCCTCCGCAGTCTACTGACCAAATCTACCCTGATGAAACTGGTCCCTTTTCCCCCC
The DNA here is from genome assembly GCA_033576555.1 of Oophaga sylvatica. Lineage (NCBI taxonomy): Eukaryota > Metazoa > Chordata > Amphibia > Anura > Dendrobatidae > Oophaga > Oophaga sylvatica. Next base: position 13,224 of record JARQOD010011881.1, read on the forward strand.
TTTCATACCCCTTTCACGGTAACAGAGGAAGGGGCAATAAAATTTAAGAGGGGGGTGATGGATGACCCCTTTTGACCCGGGTTGGATCCCTTGGGGGGATGCTCAAAGAGGAGGGGGACCGTGGTAGGCACGCTCACTGTGCGGTTTTTTCATCCAAAAACGGTTAAAAAAACAAAAAAAGGTTCAGGACAGCTTGGCCAACTGTCAAAAACCCCGAGTGCAAGCCCGAAAATTTACCCATAGTAGGAAAGGGCAGTGTGGGACTTTTTTGACCAAAAACCATTGAAGGCAAAATTTCTTAAGAAGTCGGAAACCTTTAGCCAGGGGAAAAAACTCCGAAAATTGAACCGTTGCTCTTAAAATTTTAAAACCTTCATTCAAGTGGGCGCAATAAAACCTCACTGGCTTTGAATGCCCTTTCCCAAAATTTACTTATTGAGAGATGCCCTTCTTTGGTTAAAAGGGAGCCCGAGGGGGCTCTGGCCCCGTGTCCCCCATAGACCTTCCCGGGCACTTTTTTCAGAAAAGCCACCCGCCCCCCCGATGTGAAAACCCCATTGTCCCCCCACCCAAAAAACAGGGGGGAAAGGTGCACCCACAACAGATACGGGCCTAACAGGGGCCTTATGTTCCAAAAAAATGCCCGGGGTTAATGGGGGGGGGCCACAGGGGGCACGGCGGTGGGACAGTGCTGTACCCCCGGTATAGGCAACATTGGCGTAGGGGTTTGACCCCCCCCTCCCCCAAACAAAAGCTGTCGAAACCCCACAGCACTCCATCCGCCTGCCATTTGCAATAGGTTCCCACATCGATAGCAAGGTAACGTCCAGGGGTTTTTTTAAAAATTATGTTTTGGGGGACAACAGAAAACCCCCGGGGGGATGGGCCCACATTGCAGCGAGAAAGGTCAGGTGGGGATCTACATCTTTAAGGCAAAGGGGTTTTTTTTTAACACCATAATTGTGGCAGCCTAGCCCCGGCAAAACCGACAAACCTTCCTGGTACACCCTTAACCTGGGCTGCAGGCTTCATAATAATTTCCCCGGGTTCCCGGGTCTCCAAATTCGAAGATGGCTCGCACATCCCGCCGCCCGAACTCCTCATATGCGAGCGCACGATATCCCCCCCCCAAGCACCGCCAATCATAGAGTTAAAAGGGGAATCCACCGCACAGGTTTGAGGGCGTGCAAACAAGGGGGTTTTAAAATATTTGTGAGAGGATACACGGGCGGCAGTTTGAGGTGGAAATGGGGTTGTGGGGTTCAGTGGTCAAAGCTGAAAGACCCTGTAAATCCTTCAGTGTTTTAAGGAATGCCCATGGCTGGTAAGCGCAACACGCCACATAAGCAGGGACCCATCCCATTTTATGCTCTGCTCATGCAAACTTTGACGCACATTAAGGATCAGCGTCTGCAGTGGAGTAGAGGAGGAGGAACCTTCATGACAGTCAGGCATTGTTTTGCTCAGGAACTGTCCTGATGAGGTGGAGGAAGAAGAGGAAGAGGGGGAGGTGAGGATGGGGGTTTATTTTGGGAGGTTGTGCTTCTCGGGGGGCAAGAGAAAATGTTGATTGCCAGGTCAGGTACAGGGTTTGTGCGTGAATGGAGGGATGTGGATTTGGCAAAAGGTGTCCTCCCCCCACCATGGCAGTCCCATCATTGACACCTGGAACATTGCCCACATGGTGATTATGTCTTGCGGATCCGAAAAAGGGACCCCCCGCATTGCCAAAATGATGAAGGAGACGACTACGGGTTGGCCAGCATCCTTGATCCACGCTAAAAAGGCAAATTACAGAACATCATCCCCACAGGAAACCTAGAGCTAAAAATTCGCAAACAAACAAGCAACTCTGGAAAACCGTTTGTTAAGGCATTCCCAGCACACGCAGCGGTGCAGGTTCTACCACGAGCCATACTGGCCAATGGAAGAGGTGTTCGTGGTGCACACAGCCGAAGTGGCGTTGGAGATAGGGTTTCATGACCATGTTTTGGTCTGATTTCTGAGTAAGAGAACCCAATGGGTGCGATAAAAAAATCGCACAGCACTCGAAAAACATTGTACCATGCGGTGCTGTGCGATTTTTTACGCTGACCCTGGAAATGGAGGAGATGGAGAAATTCATTTCTCTATCTCCTCCCCAGCTGTGCTCCGATCCGCTCTGTGTGAGAGGCTCGGAGCACAGTCGCATGATACCGGCTCCCCACGCAACAGAGCAGGAGCCGAGGGGCATTAGCATATCGCATCCGATGTGCTCGCATTGGATGCCTTACGTGTGTGACTCCACCTTTGTATGTGTTTTTTTTTGTTTTTTTTAATTGATGTAAAATGCTGCTGAAACACTTTAAGAATTTGTATGCTGCAGAATTTTAAAATGCTTCAAAATTGCAAGGAAAAAAAATAAGCAATGCTCATTGGTCACATCATCAGTGTCATCAAAAGCAGGGGGCAGAGGAGGGTCACTACCACAGCTCCTGCCCCTTCATAAAAAAAAAGCATCATCAGTGATGCTCATTTCAGTGAATAGACCCGGCTCTGTCCCTGTGCACTGTTTCCCTGTCTCCTGTACTCTTTCCCCTGTCTCCTATGCTCTGTCCTTTGTCACCTACATGCTGTGCCCCTGTGTCCCTCTGTTGTCAGCTTAGGCCTCTTTTACATTTCCGGCGGCGCCGGCGGGGCCCCCGGCATTTTGCCGCAGCGCCGCATGTGAAAACCTTTCACACTTCCGGCGGCCAAAAGGTTTTTTGGGCCCGGATGGTTTCTGATGCTTGGAGAGATAAGAAACCATCCGGCAAAAAAAAAAACGTTACATGCAGCGTTTTTTCCGGACCCGCAATGTACATTTGCGCCGCATCGGACAAAACCGCATGCAACGCATTGACATGCGGCGCCATCCCGGGGCTTATGCATGTCAATGCGAAAAAAGCCGCATGCGGCGCATCAGATTTTCAGATGCGGCGCTGCGGCAAAAGCCGGGGCGCCGCCATGCGCCCGCCGGAAATGTGAAAGAGGCCTTAGATGAACAGTAATAACCTGAATTAGATAGTTGTCAAAATAAACCCGGGAGAGACCATGACATGATTTGCGGGTCAGCGCTAATCTCCTGCATGCCGGTAATCTGTTTACCTCACTGTTGCCGGTTTATTACTATTCATCCAAGCCAAACAGAGCCGAAGATGTGCACAGGGCACAGCACGCAGGTGATAGGGGTCAGCGCACAGGGGACAAAGCCCGGGGGCCCACCCCTGAAACGAATGTCAATGATGATGTAAATTAAGGTGGGCAGCGGCTGTGACAGTGACTGCAGCCTCTGCCCCACTCTGATGATGCTCCGTTTGAGTATCCCAGCATACAGGGAAAAATTAGGGCTTGACTTAGGGGAGTTTTTTCTTGTATGGTCATTCAGGGTCCATCAACCTCTCCTGTTTTTCCGGGGCACCACAGAAGGCCTGGAAAATCCAAAGTTTAATATTAATTGTATTTAAAGTGTTATTTAGGCATTGTAAACCATTGTAGCAAATGCTACATATATTATCCGCCCATTAAGATGATTGACGCTTTATAAAATTGTAAGTTTGACATTTATTATTTGATTAACTTCCAGCACTAGTATTTGTCTAAAACACTTAAACTCCTCTATACCAAAATTGGAAAAATTTAATAGGAAAATCGTTTTTAAAAATTTACCAAGGAAAGAAATTAATGAAAAAAAAGGGAAAAATTACAGTTCTATCTATAAAATTGTCGGGAAAGTTTTCCACACTGAATTTCCGGCCCAAAAATCAAACCCGCTATCCCCCCTTTTCATTTAACTAATTTTGAAATGTGAGCAATCGGGGCAAATCAGAGACTCTGTAAGCCAATGCAAACACTTTGAGGGCCCCGAAGACTGTCCATTAAATATGGGTCGCCCCCAGGGGGGGGTTTCCGGTCCGGGGCCCGGGGTCTTAAAGGGTGGTCACGGCAGCATTTCCCGGAATATTTTCAGGGGAAATAGGTTTGTAATAGTGTTTGTGACGCCACCGTTTTCTGGTCAGAGGGGACCACGCTGCAGTGCAGATCCTCGGGGGACAGATGGGGATGCGCAATTTTGGAAATAGCCCCCAAGGCAAGTTGCTGCCCGGGGCAAGGTATGTAAGGTAGAGGGGAGTGGTAGTGTAGCAGTGTGATGAGGTTTCAGAAAAACAAAGGGACACAGGGGGTGCTTTTTCCAAAGCTTTACTCACAGTTCTGTGTTAGTTTCGGTAGCTGAGGAGACAGGCAAAAAGCAAACACCGCATTTGGAAACTAGGGAATTATCCCCTGACAACCACACAACAAGGGGCACCCGGGGAGCGTTCCTACTTTGGGGTCCGACCCTCGTCACAGCCTGAAAACAACTACACCAAAGATAAAATGGGAAAACTATCTCCCCGGAGCAAAAACCCCAAAGATAATAGAAACCCCCAAACAGTAAGGGCGGTTAGAAAAAAGAAAATTGACCAGAAAGAAAAATAGTATGAAAAGCGGGGCCAAAAACTATCAAAATAGAAAAGAAGGAAGGGGTATTTATGCAACCCCAAAAAAACCCTGAAAAGCCCCAACTCTACTAATTTAAAAAATCACCAGATCACACGACCTCTACCACCTAAATTATTTTTTCTGGTGTAACAAAATCAAAACAGCACCACTAAAAAAACGGGAAAAAGCAAAAGAAAAAAACCAGGGGCTGAACTAAACTGAGAGGGAAGAAGCCCCGGAGGGGGGCCCGAAGGCCCCCCAAAAAAAGGGAGACAAAAAGCAAAAAATATACAAAAAACAAAAAAAGAAAAAGTCTTTTTTGTTTAAACAGGAGATCAACATGACCAGCAGGGTACAAGGGGAAAATGGAAAGAAGGGTAGCCAAACAATTGACACCGGGAACCGAGGGAAAAAACTCCCTTATTAAACCAGTCGTAACACCGATTTTCCCCTCCCACAATCTTCACTGCACCCCCTTGTAACCACCAAGGGAGCCCTGCCAAAACTTATTCAAACCCTTCACAACAGTACCCCCCCTTGGGAGGGGTCACCAAACCCCCTCATTTAAAGCAACCAGGTTGGCGGATGGTTCTAGATAGCCGATAAGTCTCCTACGGGATGTCCGAACAAACACCAAAATTGTCCCCCTGACCTAACCTCTCCTTTTAACCCAAATATGGATTTTCGTCAGAAAAAGAAAACCCAATATTTTTCTCAACCCAACTCCAGATTGCCCTAAACCAAAAAGGCAGGAGGCACAGAAGAAAACACTGGCCCCAAAAAACCTTTCAACAAGGATTGTGGAACACGTTATGGATTTAAATGTCCCTGGGAAGCAAACGAAAAGAAACGGATTAATAATCCCCATGATCTTATAAGGCCCAATAACCAGGCTTAAAATTTGGGAGATGTACTCTCATGGAATATTTTTGGGAAAACCAGACCAACCCCCCCACTTTAAACGGGGCCATCAGCCCTATCCCGGTTAGAAACCCGGGGGCCTTCCCCTAGAGGGGAAAACCCTCCCCCCCTTTCCCCAAAAATCTTTTGCATAGCCCACAACAGATCAACCCTGAACAACAGAAGCCTCCGTCTGTCCGAAGAAAATCGGGGGTGAAACCCGAATTACGAAAAACGGAAACATCAAAGGGCAGAGTACCCTATTATTAAGAGAAACTCAGCCAAAGGAAAAAAAAGAGACCCTCATCCGATCAGCAACACAAGATCTTAATAAGTCTCCATGTTGTTTGTTCCTCAGTTTGCCCTTTGGGTCTGAGGATGAAATGCCGAGGAAAAAAGCAATTGAACACCCATTTGAACAAAAAGTCCCCAAAAATCTGGAAACAAACTACCCCTCGTCAATACAATGTTCTAGAATCCCGTTAAACAACCCGTCAAAGGGAAACAAGGGCCCCAAATTCAGAGGGGGAAGGGAACTTAGGTAAGGGCACAAGATGTATCTTTTTGGGAAAAAAATCACAAATTACCCGATGGTGGTCATTCTCTAAAACGGGAAGATCGGAATGAAACCATGGGAGATAGGGGTCCAAGGTCTTTTGGGCACAGGGCAATGGCATCAAAAAAACCATAGGCGAGAGCGGGTTGGAGGAGACAAGCCCCGCGGGGACTGCAAAATTCCTGACATCCAGAAAGGTAGGCCCCCAAAAAGGACCGACTAACCAAAGTCTCTGGTACCAAAAACCGGGTGCCACCCAAGCGGAACAATGAATCTAGACATCACCTTTTTTTCCCCCTTTGGTCCGGGACAAAAATTTTTCCAACGGGGCAGCGCTGGGGCCTATCCTCCTGCCCCCTCCAGAGCAAGTCTAAAATTTGGGGGCGAGATGGGGGAAAGAACTAAAAACCCCTCTTTCAAAATAACAGAAGATCAGAAACCCAGGGGAGCCCGAAAGGGAAAACCCCTCGAAGGGCATCCCCCTTTAACTTCTTAGGCCAGAAGAAAGGAAACCAAAAATTTTAAATTGAAAAAAAAGGGCCCACCTGGCCTGTCTAGGATTGAGTCGTTTGGCAGATTCCAATAGACCAATTTTCTTAGGCCCGTAAGGACCACCCCCTGATGTTTGGCCCCCTCCACCCAATGCTCCACTCTCAAAAGCCCACTTAGGGCCAATAATCCCTTTACCCATCTAATTACTTTTAGTAGAGAAAATTTTTGAGGAAAAAGCAAAGGTTCTTTTAGAGGTCTCTGGGTTTTTTTGGGGCAAAACGCCCGCCCAATTTTAGAGGCACAACCCCCCACCTAAAAGCAGAGAAACACAGGCGCCGTAAAGGAGCAGAAGTGAATCTCGTTAAGTTCCCGAAATCGAGACGCCTCAGGAGGCCAATTCACCACATCAGAACCCTTTCTGGTCAATCATTAAGGGGTTTAAAAAAACCGGAAATTCCCAATAAATTTACAAAAAAATTTGGGCAAAACCCAAAAAATCTCTAAAGAGCCTTTAATGAAGTAGGTTGGGGCCCCAATCACAATGCCTGAACCCTTGCCCGGGGTCCATTTAAATAACAGATAGGGAAAAAAAATATTCCCCAAAAATGAACCCGTACCCAAAAAAGAAAATTTGATCCCTTCAATAAAAGGCATTTCTCTAAAAATTGGGAATACAGCTCGAACTGTTTCCTGAAGTCCCATCATTAAAAAAAAGATATATTCAAATAAACAATCAAAATTTACCCAAAAAAATCCCTGAAAAGCTTCAAAAGGGACTGAAGGGGAAGGACATAGTGACCCCAAAGGGCATCACTAGGTACCAAAATGATTCGGGGGTATTGAATGCCTTTCTTCCTTTCACCCCGTTTTTGCGAAAAAGGGGGGGTTAAACCCCCCCTGGGGTAAAGCTTGGAAAACCAAGTGCTTTTTTTAAACCCCGGGAAAAAAGGTAGAAATAAGGGGTAAGGGTATTGATATTTCACGTAAATTTTAAAAGAGACGATAATCAAACACGGTTTTAATAAACCCATCTTTTTTGGCCACAAAAAAAAAAACCCCGCAAAGGGGTAAAAGAAGGGTCTGATAGACCCTTTTCCCAATGATTCCTTGATAAAAGACCCATACGCATTTTTCGGGGTACAGAAAAAGTTAAAAACACCTTTTGGGAATTTACTAAACCCCCACTAAATTTAATGCGCTCATAGCTCCATGGGAGGAAGGATCAGATTTACTTTCGCTAAAAACAACAGAAAAATCAAAAAAAAAGTCAGGAAAAATCCTGGCCTGGGGGAGGCAGAAAAAACAGGAGTGTTGGTATTAACACATTGGCAGCCCCAACTGGTTACAGAACAGATTTCCATCCAAAAAAGGATTAGGACTGTAACCAAAGGGGGAACCCGCAGATAATTCATAATTATATAAACCAAAAATTTGCACACTCTGGTGATCAGGTTCAAACCCCCCCTTATCACCTGAGAAAAAAATGGGTTTTATTCTCACCAAAGGGGTAAATCGATCCCCAGTAGGGAAAAACTTTTTGTGGGGGATCAAGGAAAACCCCCGTTTTGCAAAATCATAATCCCTCAGGGGAATACTGCTCCAAAACAACGAAACCCGAAGAAAATAGGACAGAAAGGGGATATCAGATGCATTTTTAAAAAAAAACTTTGTCTGAACACTACCCAAAACAACTGACGTGCAAAGTCTTCCCGCTTGGGGAGATGAAAAAATGAAAGGCCACCACAGTAAAACATAACCCATTGCGCTTTCGAAACCATGACGCTGCCCCCAAAAACCCCTCTACACACTGCAAGGGCCCGAAGCTGGTTCACAAGGCAACACCATTTCAGCAACTTTTTCCGCTACGCAAACGCGTCAATTTGAATCGCTATGACAAGAAAACATTAGACCAAGGGGGACAGGGAATCCCACCTAACACCTTTACATTATCTGCAGCCCTTCCGGAAAAAGGGGGCCCCCAAAACGTCGCATTTCCCTTTGGTCAGGATGCCCACCTACGGGTCTCTGAAAAATAAACTCGCCCTCAAACCCCCCGACTTAATGCCCAAAAAATTTTTTTCAGCCTGAT
>JARQOD010011882.1:0-21756 GCA_033576555.1 Oophaga sylvatica
CTGCTGTTGCTAGATTTCTTGCATAACACTTACTCATCTCCTAATTGCCACTTTCGCTGCGTTTTCACAAGGTGCGAACGGGTCCTCCATGCTGTCTGACTTTCTGGGAAATATCCTGCTCTTCACACCAACTCGGTAGATCGGCTTACTCAGCTGCCACAGGGTAACACAGTACACTGTCTCTTTAAATCTTCTGTTGGTTTATTAGACATGTGCCCATCCACACCTGTATGCAGGCTCTTTCCCTCCTGTACAGCAGGTGACTGAGGAAGGAAAAGCTGCACACAAGACTGCACAGGAGGGCAGAGGCTGCCACAATGACGCACAGGAGCAGAGGCTGCACACAGTGACTGCACAGAGGCAAAACTCCTAGTGACTGCACAGGAGGCAGAGGCTCACACAGTGTACACAGGGGGGAGAGGCGCACCATGACGCAAGGAGGCAAAACTGCACAATTACTGCCAGGAGGAAGAGGCTGCACAAAGTTTCAAGGAGGGAAGGCTGCACACAGTGGACTGCACAGGAGGCAAAAGCCAAATGACGCCAGGAGGAAGAGGCGCCAAAGAGGGGCACAGGAGGGAAGGCGCACACAGGACTCACAGGAGGGCAAAACTCACATAGGACGCACAGGGCAAGGCTCACACAGTACACAGAGGGAGAGGCTCACACATGACGCACAGGAGGAAAGCTGCACATAGTGACTGAACAGAGCAGAGGCTGCACACATGTGTACAAAGGGAGAGGCTGCACACATGACTGCACAAGACATACGCACACCATGTTTTTTTGCAGGGGAGAAAAGGCAGCCACACAGTGACTGCACATAATGAATGGCGTGCAGTCCACTGTGTGCATCTCTACCTCCTGTGCAGTCATGTGGCAGTCTATCCCCCTGTGCATCTTCCCTCCTGTGCATCACTGTGTGCAGTCTATCCCTCCTTGCAGTCAGTGTGGGCAGTCTCCCCCTGTGCTCTGTGCGTCCCCCCCTCCTGTGCAGTCACTTGTGCATCTCCCTCCTTGCGTCACTGTGTCAGTCTATCCTCCTGTGCGGTCATTGTGTGCTCACTGTGTGCAGTCTTCCTTCCTTGCATCTCCCCCCTGTACATCTCTACCTTCTGGCACACGTTGCAGCTCTCCTTCCTGTCTCTGTCCCTCCTTATTTATTGTTGCATCTCCCCTCCTTATATCACTGTGTGCATCCGCCCTCCGTGATCTCTGATGCAGTCTCTCACTCCTGGCATCACTGAGGCAGCGTCACTCCTTGCAGTCACTGATGAGTCTCCCCCTCCTGTGTCATTGTGTGCATCTCTCCCTCCTGTGCAGTCATTGTGTGCAGTTCCTCCCTCCTGTGCATCACTGTTTGCAATCTCTCCCGCCAGTCAGTCACTGTGGTGCAGTCTCTCCCTCCTATGCATTCACTGTAAGCAGTCTCTCCCTCCTGTGCATCACGTGTGCAGTCCCCTCCCTCCTGTGCAGTCACTGTGTCAGTCTCTCCCTCCTGTGCAGTCACTGTGTGTAGTCCTCTCCCTCCTGTGCAGTCACTGAGTGCAGTCCTCATCCTGTGCATCCACTGAGTGCAGCCTCCACTCCTGTCATTCACTGAGTGCAGTCTCTCACTCCTGTCAGTCACTGAGTGCAGTCTCTCCCTCCTGTGCAGTCACTGAGTGCAGTCTCTCACTCCTGTGCAGTCACTGAGTGCAGTCTCTCCCTCCTGTGCAGTCACTGAGTGCAGTCTGTCACTCCTGTTCAGTCACTGGCGCAGTCTCTCCCTCCTGTGCAGTCAATGTGTGCAGTCCTCTCCCTCCTGTGCATCACTGTTTGCAATCTCTCCCTCCTGTGCATTCACTGTGTGCAGTCTCTCCCTCCTGTGCATTCACTGTAAGCAGTCTCTCCTCCTGTGCATCACTGTGTGCAGTCCTCTCCCTCCTGTTCAGTCACTGTGGTATCTCTCCCTCCTGTGCAGGTCACTGTGTGCATCTCTCAATTCCTGTGCATGTCACTGTGTGTGCAGTCTCTTCTTCCTGTGCAGTCACTTTGTGCAGTCTCTCCCTCCTGTGCAGTCACTGTGTGCAGTCTCTCCTTCCCTGTGCAGTCACTGTGGGTAGTCTCTCCCTCCTGTGCAGTCAGTGTGTGCAGTTCTCTCCTTCCTGTGCATTATTGTGTGCAGTCCTCTCCCTCCTGTGCATCACTGTGTGCAGTTCTCCCTCCTGTGCATCACTGTGCAGTCTCCTCCTTCCCTGTGCTGTCACTGTGCCTAGTCTCTCCCTCCTGTGTAGTCAGTGTGTGCAGTCTCTCCCTCCTGTGCATTTTATTGTTGCAGTCTCTCTCTCCTGTGCAGTCTCTCCCTCCTGTGCAGTCACTTGCACAGTCTCTCCCCTCCTGTGCAGTCACTGTGCGCAGTCTCTCCCTCCTGTGCATTCACTGTAAGCAGTTTCTCCCTCCTGTGCAGTCACTGTGTACAGTCTCTCCTTCCTGTGCAGTCACTGTGTGCATCTCTCCTTCGTGCAATCACTGGTGCATCCTCTCCTTCCTGTGCAGTCACTGTGTGCAGTCTCTCCTCTTTGCAGTCACTGTGTGCAGTCTATCCCTCCTGTGCAGTCACTGTGTGAGTCTCCTTCCTGTGCAGTCACTGTGGAGCCCAGCTGTGCTAGGATTCCCACATCTCCTGGAAGGTTGCGCTGAAGGATTTACCACTAGAGGTCCCAATCATACACACAACCTTCACCCATCCCCTAAGACCACCAGAGGGAGCCGATAGCATATAAAAGGAGGGTGAAGATAGGAAGAGAGCCTCAGATGAAGATTAGAGTTCTGCTGAGTGCAGTGTGCAGTGGCAGAGCATAAGGCTGCAGTCTGCAGCAGAGAGACTGCAGAGCAGTTCAGTTTCAGTAAGTGGAGTCTAGTAGAGTGGAGCTGAACCATTCCAGTCTAGTCAGAGCTGAAATAAGTGAGTAGGCTGCAGACAGAGCAACGAGTGGAGCTTGCAGTGAGGGACTACATAGCTCAAGTTGAGAGCCAGGAGTGTGCCGACGCTCTGAGAGCGGCGAAGAGGCAGCCCACCATTGCCATGTGTGTAATTGTGTGAAGGCCCGAGTAGGCTGAAGGCAAGTGGAAAGAGAAGTAAAAGAGGCAGAGGAGCCTCACAGCTCACCTCAACAAGTATTTACGGACGCCGGGTCCGAGCCATAGGGATCTCCACGACCCATTAGGAGAACACCGGAGTTCCTGGGAGACTACAGGTCCCAGGAGCACCACAGAGCTGATACGTAACTGGCCAGGAGGACGGAGTCGGCAGTGCACTGCCAATAGGGACTGTGTACTTCAAGAAAAGGTCCAATCACAAGGTCAGCCAGTGCAGGACGGAGACTAAGGTAGGCCCAGCTACATGCAGCCAGGACTTCATTACAGAAAGGCAGAGAACAGAGGCCACAACCCTACTCAGTGGGAATCTGGATGTGCACCCTTCACCCTACATGCTCCGGATGTGCCTGCAATATCTTCAGTAAAGGTACCAAAGTGACTTTGGTGTGTCCCTTTTTTCTCACCCCTAACTGCCGGTTCCCTTCCATCCTGCATCCCTACCATATTCTGCCCTGAAGGACCAGCCTCACCTGTGGGAGGCCTAACACCTATAGCTGCACAACACCAACCCTTCAGTGATCTGCACCGCAGCGCGTCACCCTGACCAGGTACCACAGGTGGCGTCACGAATCCCCATACCAACATTCAATTCCCCTGTAAATATCCACATTAAGGGTGAGTGCCCAGGCCACGGACCGAGCTGTGTTGCCGTGACATCCCCATAGAAGTGAATGGGCTCAGATCCGAGTACCCCACGACCATGGAGGGCGGCTCAACTGTGTCTACCTCCCTCTGTAAAGGTTCTGTGTATCTGTTTTCTGAAACTCAGTTTGTTCGTCGGCCATTTTGCTTTCTGTTTTGCTGCAGCTATCTTGCCCTCAGTTAAAATGGAGTTTTCCACTTGCATGTTCCCGCCCTGATTCTCTTCCGTTTGCTTCTTAAACAGCCACACCTGAGCAATCAGTGCTTCAGAATCTAGCCTGCAGTGAACCTGTGTTCTGACTCCTGAAGCCTGACCTTGTACTCCAGCCATTTCTACTAGAAACTCTGAAGCACTTGGACTCTGAACCTGCTCTTGAAAGCCTCACGTTTGCATGGACTTGCGGTAACATAGAAAAGATCTGAATCTGTTGTGGAGAGTTATTGATGAACTTAGATTACTCTGGCCTGCTGTGTCTCCTGCTTCTGTGTTTGCAACCTGTGTGTTTATTTTTGCAATTTGTATGAAGCAATACAAGACTTTCTTAATCAACCTGTGTCTCAAGTAATTTTCATCGCACCCAAGCACAAGACGCTATATGAACTGTATCACATACAATTACAAGATTCTGAAGCCAAACGTTAGTGTCTGCTGGGTCTGGAAAGGCTTGTCTGCTGTACTGGTGGATATTGGATGTCCGTTGTACTTTCTGTGATGACAGTGGTTGTGACTTCTCACAACCATTCCAGGTGAGCAATTCCCTTAAGTTTTTTTTTTTCTGCAGTGTTTATCACAGTAAACACTATTGTTTTTTTTTCTCTTCTCTTTTGTCTGCTGAAACCTGGATATCAGATGTCTGGTTGAAAGCTTCTGTATGATAGTGGTTGTGACTTCTCACAACCATTCCGGGTTTAGCAGTTCCCTTAAAGTTTTTTTCTTTCTTCAGTGTTGCCACAGGTGAACACTATTGTTTTTTTTTTTTTCTCTCTCCTCCTTTCTTCCAGTATCCTGTCTTAAAAGATCTGAAAATGGAGGCCCGCATAAAGGAACTTTGTGGATGACTGATAATATCCTTGCAGATTTGCAGAATAAAAGACCCGTTTACAAATCTCAGGACCTAAAATCACAATTTGCAAGTGGTTGGACAGACTACTCAGGATTTGCGAGCCAGGATTGAGGGTTTTGAGGGCAAGTCCAGCTCCTGCCGTGGCCCCGAGTCTGGGATTCCCAAGTTGCCCCTTTTCGTTTTGTGGTGAACGTGAAAAATTCAGGGATTTGTTAATCAATTAATCTTTTTTTTTCTGCACATGCTTCACAATTTCCTACTGAACGATCTAAGGTGCTACATAATTATGTTGCTTACCAACAAGGCTTTGATATGGGCAAACCCTCTGATTGAGACTGAGGATGATTGTTTGAATCACCTTGATGATTTAATTTCAGCCATGGGGCAGGTTGTTTGATGACCCCAATCGAGTGCAACAGCTGAAGCAGCATGTTAGCTTGCGCCAAGGTAAGCACCAGTCGAATATGCCTTGGATTTCAGAATGGGCCCTTGATACCACCTGGGAAAATTTCCGCCAAAAAAATCTATTTTCGAAAGGGGTTATCCCCCTAATAAAAGGAGAACTTCTCTGCCGACCCTCCCACTGCGTAAGGTACTTTATTAACTACTGCCCTATTGATACTCGTTGACTGAACGCAGGCAAAAAAGATGGTTCGAAGCAATCGACAACCTTTTCCTACCTTCCCTCTCCAGCTAAGGAACCTTGAATAGGATTACACGGGAACCTGAACCTACCCCCTGCAGGTAGACCTTTACAACGACGGTTAGTGATCCCAAGGAACACGTTTTAAAGGAAATCTATGTTTTTATTGTGGTAAGCCCGGGCACTTTATTATTAACTGTCCCAGCCTTCTCGGCAAACAACTGCAGCACTCTTCATTGTGATGTTGCGAGAGGGATCTGAGTCCGAGCCCGGCCCAGAGAAGCGCAGCAACAGATCTGATTTCTCGACTTAAACCCTTACCTCTGAGGACTAGACGTGAAATGCGCATCTTTCAAGTTTCCTCACGGTGCCCCAGCTGAGTTGTAAGAAAAAACAATTCTCCTGTTTTCTTTCCACAAACCTGGGTTGACTCAGCCTGGGTTTCACTCTCCTGATCGACTCAGGTGCAATGAAATTTTTATGAGTCTCCTTTGCTCTAAAACAGGGAATCTTCAGTGAAGAAGGCCTCCAGTACAATGAAACGTGGGGGGGGATGGCCCCCTGCGACCTCTTGGCCAGTGGATCAGAAAACAGAGCCTTTAAAGGTTCTTAGGAAAGTCATCAAGAAAACTTCCTTTATGCTTTACTCTTCCCTCACTTTCCCTTATTCTAGGGCACCAGGTGCAGCTCAGAATCCTACCATTAACTGGAGACCAAGGAATTACACTTTCCAGAGAAACAGATGATCAAAAAATTTCAGCTTGCTCTGTTTCCTAAAGGAACCATGTCATCCCTGAATTAACCAGCGTATACCAGGACAGTGGATTTATTGACAAGAAGAACCTGACCAGCTTCCTCCTCACCCCATATATTGCCAATGAATTATTGCCTGAGCAAGATCCCTTTGGTAAACTACCCCCTGGCGGGGCCCGAGCTAAAGGCTTTAAAAGAGACATAGACAAAATCTAGCCAAGGGCTTCATACGCCCCTCTTCATCTCCTCAGGCACCCATATTCTTTTGTAAAGAAGAAAGAGGATCCCTGAGCCATGCTAGACAAGGGAACTTAATAAGGTTACTATTAAAACCGTTATCCATTGCCTTTAAATCCCGGTTATTGAGAATGCCCATGCAAAATTTTTTCTAAACTAGATCTTCTGGGCCAATAACTTATCCGTATTAGACGGGGGGATGAATGGAAGACGCATTCAGTCCCAATGGAACTTTGAATATCTGGTTTGCCTTTTTGTCTGATACCGCCCCAGCCACTTTCCAACACTTGTGAAGCATCTTGGGACTCCTAATACATTCGTGTTAATTTATTTGGATGATATTTTAATTTTTTCTAACTCCACAGAGGAACACTGGACAAGTGAGAATGGCTTGGAACTCCAAGACAAAATCATCTTTACATCAACTTGAAAAGTGTGAATTCCATAAACCGAAATTCAATTTCGGGGTAGTAATGTCACCAAGGAATTAATATGGATGGGAAAGTAAAACCCAAGCCATCAATGATTGGCCAATCCTAGAAATGTAAGAGTACAGCGCTTCATCGGTTTGCAAACTCTAAGACGTTTTCATTAGAAATTTCTCTGAGGTAGTTCACCTATCACCCAACTTACCCGAAAGATCTAAGTTTCTCCTGACTCCCCAAGCCCAGGAAGCATTTTCCCGTCTAAAAATAAATTTACCACTGCACCTACCTAGTACATCCCAACCCGAGCTTGCCTTCAAAAAGAGGTGGATCTTCAATGTCCGTGGAGCTAACTCCAAGAACAGGTGAGAAAATTCTTCACCCTGTGCCTTTTTTCCCACAGTTGTCTTCCCGAGAAAACTACATTGGCAATAGAATTGTTGGCCATTATTCCCCTTCAAAGAATGGAACACCTTTTCAAAGGAGCTGCACAGCAAATATCGTTCGACAGACACGTAATCTTTGAGTTTATCAGGCGGCTAAGTCCTGACTCCTCGCCAGGCTCGCTGGAATCTTTTTTAAAACCAATTTAATTTTATTTTTCTTATAGACCAGGATCGCGCAATGGAAAGGCTGATGCACTCCTAGGATTTACTCGCAAGACACGTCCAATACCCTCCTAAACTATTCTTCCTGACCAGATTCCTAGGAGTGATTCATCATCAAGAACAATTAAAGACATCAAGGAAGCAACCATGCGGATTCTTTTTTTGGCTCAACCCCCAAGGGACGTAAGTCTTGTCTTTAAGAATGGGTGTGTGGATTCGGGACAACTCTGTATATACCAAACAGTCAGATTGAATTTGCAACCATTCACGATTTCAAAATAGCCGGCATAGAGGAATTCTAAAGACACGGAATTTCTTTCCCGTTTCTTTTGGGCCCACTTGTAGGAAGGATGTTTTGGACTTGTCACTTCGGTGAGGTTTGTGCAAGATGCAAAACACCTCGCTCTTCACCAACTGGTCTTTACGCCCTTCCCCCCCGCCCGCCCGGGGATCCATTTCTATGGACTTCATTGTGGAATTACCAACCTCTCAAGGGAAAACACTATTCTATGGTGGTTATCGTTAACAAAGGCAGCTCATTTTACCCTTGTGTCGGCTTACCCACCAAAACAGCATCAATTTGAGATTAAAGATTGTTTTCGTTTACAGGATACCGGAGAGGTTATTTCGATCGAGGGGTCAATTCACTTCTAGTTTTGGCAAAATTCGTGCGCATGGACATTAAAGTAAACCTTTCTTCTGCTTTTCACCCCAATAATGGACAAACCGAACGAACCAATCAAAAACCCGGACAGTATCTCCGCTGCTTTATCTGCCACCTACAGGAATAGGGTGGACACTTCCATTAGCTGATTCTCTTACAACAACTCCAAGTGCCTCCACTAAACAGTCTCCTTTTTACCTAATTTAGGTTATCATCCAACTTCTACCACGATTTTCCCATAAGACGCCTTTGCCAGCAGTGGCTGAAAGAGTCACGCTTTCAGAAAATATGGATCTTCTAAAGGAGAATCGGAATCGCTCAGGAAAGGTACAAGAAGGCAGCAATAAATTTCTAAACCGCACCAGTTTAAGGTAGAACCTGGTCTTGTCAACCAAAATCTTAAGTTAAGGATTTTCCATCGTCTAATTGGGAAATAATACATTGGACCCCTAAAAAAATCAGTAAATTATAAGTGCCGTTGCTTGTCCGTCTTCAATTGCCCAAACTAGAAAATCCACCCTGTCTTTCAGTATCCCACTAAAGGCTGCGACACCCAATATTTCCTGGATTCTCCCTTGCCCCTGCCCATGCATTCGATGGTCAGGAAGAATTTTGGTGGAAAAGGATTTTAGATTCCAGGTTGTATAGAAACAGTTACAATATCTATTAAATGGCAGGCTACCCATGGAGGACAACTCATGGGAGCCGTTAACTAATGCCCCGCTTGCTCCGTCAGTTTCATCAAGGTACCCCACAAGCCTGGTCTGGAGGTCACCGGAGGTTGCCCCTAAGGGGGATAATGTAAGGTTCTGTGATCGTTTCTGAAACTCAGTTTGTTCTCGGCCATTTTGCTTTCTGTTTTCTCAGCTATCTTGCCCTCAGTTAAAATGGAGTTTCCCCCTTGCATTTCCCCCTATTCCTCCGTTGCTTTTAAACAGCCAACCTACAATCAGTGCTTCAAATCAGCCTGCATGAACCTGTTTTTGACTCCTGAAGCCTTGGACCTTGTACTCCAGCCATTTCTACTGAAAACCTGAAGCACTTTGGACTCTGACCTGCTCTTGAAACCTCACTTTGCATGGACTTGCGGTAACATAAAAAGACAATCTTTTTGGAAGTATTGATGAACTTAGATTACTCTGGCCTGCTGTCTCCGCCTTGTTTCAACCTGTTTTTATTTTTGCCAATTTGTATGAAGCAAACAAGACTTTCTTTATCAACCTGTGTCTCAAGTATTTTCATCGCAACCCAAGCACAAACCATTAATGTATCACAAAACAATACACCCTCCTTGCATCACTGTGTCATCTGTTCAATTGCTGACATTATATTAGAATTATTTTCTTTTAACCTTTGCCTGAAAACATCCGGAATTGGGGGACGTTCCTCCAGCCCTGTTGTCCCTGCGTTTACTCGTAGATCATATTCGGAATAATCAATTTTAAGTATGGCCTCGCTCACCTGTTCCCGACCAAGCAGAAAGCCAATTGTAATCCCGCTGCCCATCACCTGCTTCGCCGGCGCCACTATTTAAATCAAACCGTTTTACTAGTGACAATTGGCCCCTCTGTGCAGAGCCCGAAGCATATTTATAGGGACAGGGGGCCGAAAACACCAGTAAAGGAATACGGAGCGGAACACAACAACTTAGTTAACCATTGCGATCTCAACCAACACCAGAGTAATCATGGAGTATAATTAAAACCTGGGTACTCCCGTAAAAATTATTATGACAGCTGGGATAACCCCGGGCACTCCTTTAGAAAATTTTAATTTCATGGGATAACCGGCACTCCTGTATAAATTATTAGCACTGGATAACCGGGAACCCTCTTTATAATTTTTATGTACAACGGTAAACCGGGGATCTCCTTATTAATTATATAGACGCTAGTTAAAACCCAGCATCTTTCCCTTTTATAATTAATAGTACAGCTTATAACTGGGTCTCCGCAATAAAATTTTAAAATTACAGCGGGATAACCTGGGTATCCCTGTATATAATTTTAAAAAAACACTGTATAACCTGGGCATCCCTGTATATAATTATAAAAGTACAGCTGGTATAACCTGGGCCTCCGTATTAATTAAATATGTACAGCGGAAAACCTATATCCCTCTTTTTAATTTTTATGTACAACTGGTATAACCTGGGCATCTCCTGCATATAATTTTTATAGTACAGCGTAAAAAACCTACATCTCCTGTAAAATTATATAGTACAGCGGGATAAACCTGGGCAAACCCCGTATTTAAAAATTTTATTTGTACACGGAAAACCGGGCACTCCTTTTTAATTAATATTTACAGCTGGTAAACCGGACTCCTGAATAATTATATATGTACACTGGGATAACCGGGGAACTCCTTATATAATTATATATTTCACTGGAAAAACCTGTCTTTCCCGTATATAATTTTAAAATGTACAGCTGTATAACCGGGCATCCCTGTATAAAAAATATGACAGCTGGTATAACCCGGGACTCCCGTATATAATTTTAAAAAGTACACTGGGAAACCTGGGGATCTCCCGTTTAAATATATATGTACAGCTGGATAACCTGGCCCAAACCCCGTTTAATGTAATATGTTACAGCTGGTATAACCTGGGCATCTCCGTATATAATTATTATGTACAGCTGGGGATAACCTGGCATCTCCTTAATAATTATAAAATTTTACAGCTGGTATAACCTGGGCATCTCCTGTATATAATTATATATTACACTGGTATAACCGGGCATCTCCTCTATATAATTTTTATATGTACACTGGTATAACCTGGGCAAATCCTGTATATAATTATATATTACAGCTGGTATAACCTGGCATCTCCTGTATATAATTAATAGTACAGCTGGTATAAACCCGGGCATCTCCTGTATAAATTATAATTACAGCTGGTATAACCTGGGCATCTCCTGTATAAATTATATATGTACAGCTGTATAACCTAGGGATCTCCTGTATATAATTATATATACAGCCGGTATAACCTGGGCCTCCTGTATAAATTAAATGTACACTGGTATAAAACCCGGCATCTCCCTTTTATAATTATATATGTACAGCCGTAAACCTGGGCATCTCCTGATATAATTATATATTTCAGCCGTAAAACCTGGCATCTCCTGTATAAATTATATAAGTACACTGGTATAAACCTGGCAACTCCGTATTAAATATATATGACACGGTATAAACCTGGGCAACTCCTGATAAATTATATATATACAGCCGGTATAACCTGGGGGATCTCCTGTAAATAATTATATATGTCATCGGTATAACCTGGGCACTCCTTTAATAATTATATAAAAGTACACCGGTAAACCTGGGGATTTTCCTGTATATAATTATATAATTACAGCTGGTATAACCTGGCATCTCCTGTATAAAATTATAAGTACAGCTGGTATAACCGGGCAACTCCTTTTATAATATATATTACCGGTAAACCTGGTCAATTTCCTGTATATAATTATATATGTACAGCTGGATAACCCGGGCAATCTCCCCGTATATAATTATATAGTACAAACTGGTATAACCTGGGGATCCCTGATATAATTTATATTGTCAGCTGTTTTAAACCTGGCATCTCCTGTTTTAATTATAAAAGTACAGCGGTATAACCTGGGGAACCCTGTAATAATTGTATATGTACACGGTAAAACCTGGCATCCCCTGTAAAATTATATATGTACACTGGTATAACCTGGGCATCCCTTATATAAAATAATTTACAGCGGTAAAAAACCTGGGGATCTCCTGTATATAATTATATATGTACACTGGTATAACCTGGGCACCCTCTATAAATTATATAGTACAGCTGGTATAACCTGGGCAACTCCTTATAAATTATATATGTACAGCTGGTATAACCCGGGCATCTCCTGTATATAATTATATATGTACACTGGTATAACCGGCATCTCTGTATAAATTTATATATGTACAGCGTATAACCGGGCATCTCCTTAATAATTATATATGTACAGCCGGTAAAACCTGGGCACTCCTTTATTAATTATATATGTACACCGTATAAACCTGGGCATCTCCGTATAAATTATATATTACGCTGGTATAACCTGGGCATCTCCTGTATATAATTATAATTACACGGTATAAAAACCCGGGCATCCCGATAAATTATATATATACACCCGTATAACCGGCATCTCCTGTAAATAATAAATATGTACATCCGGTTAACCTGGGCATCCCTTTATATAATTATATATGTCCAGCCGGTATAACCTGGGCATCTCCTGTATATAATTATATATGTACAGCCGGTATAACCTGGCATCTCCTGTATATAATTATATATGTACAGCCGTATAACCTGGGCATCTCCTGTATATAATTTATATATGTACAGCCGTATAACCTGGGCATCTCCTGTATATAATTATATATGTACAGCTGGTATAACCTGGCATCTCCTGTATATAATATAATATGTACAGCTGGTATAACCTGGGCACTCCTGTATATAATTATATATGTACAGCTGTATAACCTGGGCATCTCCTGTATAATAATTATATATGTACAGCTGGTAAACCTGGGCAACTCCTGTATATAATTATATATGTACAGCTGTATAACCTGGGCATCTCCTGTATATAATTATATATGTACAGCTGGTATAACCTGGGCATCTCCTGTATATAATTATATATGTACAGCTGGTATAACCTGGGCATCTCCTGTATATAATTATATATGTACAGTGGTATAACCTGGGGATCTCCTGTATATAATTATATATGTACAGCTGGTATAACCTGGGCATCTCCTGTACAGTCATGGCCAAAAGTTTTGAGAATGACACAAATATTATATTTTCACATGATCTGCTGCCCTCTGGTTTTTATGTGTGTTTGACAGATGTTTTTTATCACAGACAGAAATATAATAATTGCAAACATATGAGTAACAAAAGCTTATATTGACAGTTAGAATGATTAATGCAGCAAGTCAATATTTGCAGTGTTGACCCTTCTTCTTCAGGACCTCTGCAATTCTCCCTGCCATGCTCTCAATCAACTTCTGGACCAAATCCTGACTGATAGCAGTCCATTCTTGCACAATCAATGCTTTCATTTTGTCAGAATTTTTAGGTTTTTGTTTGTCCACCCGTCTCTTGATGATTGACCACAAGTTCTCAATGGGATTAAGATCTGGGGAGTTTCCAGGCCATGGACCCAAAATCTCTATGTTTTGTTCCCTGAGCCATTAGTGTTGAGCGATACGATACTGCAAATATCGGGTATCGGCTGATATTAGCTGTATCGGGCTTTCGATTCCGAATACCGATATTTTCGTCATATCGGATACCGGAATCGGGATTGTCACTGTCACTGTCAGTGTCCGTCGGTCGGGTCTGTCAGGAGTCAGCGGCACTTACCCGCAGAAGATCTCCGGCGGTCACGTCCTGGACTGCTTAATGGCGGCCATCCTCTTCTCCCCGGCGGTCACATGCAGTTTCTCGCGATAACTGCAGTGACTGCTGGGTAATCCCGGCCGTAAAGCAGTCAGTCCGAGACGTCACCGCCGGGGAAGCAGGTAATCAGCTGTGCTGCGCCGGATGTCAGGCTCTGCCTGTCATTGCGATGTAGCAGAGTTGGATCGTCGTGGGACTGTCGTTATGGACTGCGTCGGACAGGTGGTATACTGTTGGTTTTTTTTTTTTTCTTTTTTTACAGGAGATCGATGGCGTCGCAGGAATGAGAGTATAATAAAAGAAATGAAAACTGTGTTGTCTCTTTATTTCATTAAAAGACTTTTTTCTTGCTTTGTCTTTTTTTTATACATTTAAAAACTTTGGGATTAATAATGGATCGGTGTCTTATTGACGCCTCTCCATTATTAACCGGGCTTATTGTCACCGTGCAATCAACGGTGACATTAACCCCTTATTACCCCGCTTGCCACCGCTACAGGGCAGTGGGAAGAGCCGGGTAAAGTGCCACAATTGGCACATCTTTTGATGCGCCAAATGTGGGGCTGCTGTAGCCTGGTATTATCAGGCTGTTGAGGGCCAAAATCCATGGGCCTTGACAGTCTTTTAATACCAGGCCGCAGCAGTCTGCATTTTACTTGGCTGGTTAACAAAAATAGGGGGACCCCTACGCCTTTTTTTTTTTTTCGAGGGGATCCCCTATTTTTGTTAACCAGCCAAGCTAAGCAGACTGCTGTGGCCTGGTATTATCAGGCTGGCAAGGTCCATGGATATTGGATCCTTACCAGCCTGAAAAACCAGGCCTCAGCGGTCTGCTTCATCTGGCTGGTTAACAAAAATAGGGGGGACCCCACGCCAATTTTTTTCGAGGGGATCCCCTATTTTTGTAATCAGCCAAGATATGCAGACTGCTGTGGCCTGGTATTATCAGGCTGGCAAGATCCATGGATCTTGGCTCCTTAACAGCCTGAAAATCCAGGCCTCAGCGGTCTGCTTCATCTGGCTGGTTAACAAAAATAGGGGGGACCCCACGCCAATTTTTATTCGAAGGGAACCCCTATTTTTGTTAATCAGTTCCCTCTGACGTCACTGATTGTGTCCCTGGCTGACCTGAAGTGAAAGTGGAAAGCAATCAATTAAGCTTTCCACTTCCTCTCCTGTCAGCCAGGAGAGGAACTCATTCATTTGGGGGTTTTCTGTGAGGCTGCAGCATTAGCTGCGGTCCCTGTAGTAAACATTAACCCTTTCTGAAGGATTACACCGTGGGACCTGACTGTGCATGGGATTGGTAAGAATAATTTTGCTTTTTATTTTATTTTTATTACAGGAAATGGTTTTTGCAGTCAAATAAAAGATGGTCAAAAACATGTGTCTTTATTTCATTAAAATGATTTTTAATTAAAGTGTGTGTGTTTTATTTTTATTTCATGCAATAGGATTAATAATTGATAGTTGTCTAATTGACAGCTCTCAATTATTAACCTGGCTTAAGGTCACCTTTCAATTGCAATGTGGCTTTAACCCCATATTAACCCATTCGCCACCGCTACAGGGCAATGGGAATAGACGGGCAAAGTGCCAGAAAGGGCGAATCTAATTATACAGTCATGGCCAAAAGTTTTGAGAATGACACAAATATTAATTTTTACAAAGTCTACTGCTTCACTTTTTCTAATGGCAATTTGCATATACTCCAGAATGTTATAAAGAGTGATCAGCTTAACAGCAATTACTTGCAAAGTCAATATTTGGCTAGAAAATGAACTTTATCCCCCAAAACACATTTCAACATCATTGCAGCCCTGCCTTAAAAGGACCAGCTAACCTCTTTTCAGTGATTGCTCCATTAACACAGTGTGGGTGTTGATGAGGACATGGCTGGAGATCAATCTGTCATCATTAAGTAAGAATGACACCACTGGACACTTTAAAAGGAGGCTGGTGCTTGACATCATTGTTTCTCTTCTGTTAACCATGGTTATCGCTAAAGAAACACGTGCAGTCATCATTGCAATGCACAAAAATGGCCTAACAGGGAAGAGTATCGCAGCTAGAAAGATTGCACCTCAGTCAACAATCTATCACATCATCAAGAACTTCAAGGAGAGAGGTTCCATTGTTGCCAAAAAGACTCCAGGGCGCCCAAGAAAGACCAGCAAGCGCCAGGACCGTCTCTTAAAAGTGTTTCAGCTGCGGGATCGGGCTACCAGCAGTGCAGAGCTTGCTCTGGAATGGCAGCAGGCAGGTGTGAGTGCATCTGCAAGCACTGTGAGGCGGAGACTCTTGGAGCAAGGCCTGGTCTCAAGGAGGGCAGCAAAGAAGCCACTTCTCTCCAGAAAAAACATCATGGACAGACTGATATTCTGCAAAAGGTACAGGCAGTGGACTGCTGAGGACTGGGGTAAAGTTATTTTCTCTGATGAATCCCCTTTTCGATTGTTTGGGACATCAGGAAAACGCCTCATTCGGAGAAGACAAGGTGAGCGCTACCACAAGTCTTGTCTCATGCCAACTGTTAAGCATCCTGAAACCATTCATGTGTGGGGTTGCTTCTCAGCCAAGGGAATCGGCTCTCTCACAGTCTTGCCTAAAAACACAGCCATGAATAAAGAATGGTACCAGAATGTCCTCCAAGAGCAACTTCTCCCAACCCTCCAAGAGCAGTTTGGCGATCAACAATGCCTTTTCCAGCATGATGGAGCACCTTGCCATAAAACAAAGGTGATAACTAAATGGCTCAGGGAACAAAACATAGAGATTTTGGGTCCATGGCCTGGAAACTCCCCAGATCTTAATCCCATTGAGAACTTTTGGTCAATCATCAAGAGACGGGTGGACAAACAAAAACCTAAAAATTCTGACAAAATGAAAGCATTGATTGTGCAAGAATGGACTGCTATAAGTCCGGATTTGGTCCAGAAGTTGATTGAGAGCATGCCAGGGAGAATTGCAGAGGTCCTGAAGAAGAAAGGTCAACACTGCAAATATTGACTTGCTGCATTAACTCATTCTAACTGTCAATATAAGCTTTTATTACTCATATGTTTACAATTATATTTCTGTCTGAGATAAAAACATCTGTAAAACACACATAAAAACCAGAGGGCAGCAGATCATGTGAAAATATAATATTTGTGTCATTCTCAAAACTTTTGGCCATGACTGTAGATTTGTCTTTTCTGGGGTGTCTGGGGGCAGATGTTAGTAGCCAGGGGGGGCCAAAAATAATGGTCCCTCTCTGGGCTATTATTATCTGCCCCCATTCGCTGGCTTTGTCTGTCTGGTTGCGAAAATAGGGCGGGAGCCCACGCATTTTTTTTAAACAATTTTACACCTCATATATATATATATATATATATATATATATACATGTCATTGAATTTGTGACACATATATATTTATATTTATAGTTCATACACTTCTACATAGTATAATAGCCGCTAATTCAATTGCAGGCTTTTGTGAAAATGCAGAACCCGACATGAAATGACACTTGGTGTACATAGGGTTAACCATGTCTTTTCATGTCCTTTGCTATCTGATTTGCACAAACAATTACGTCAGTCTATGTGTGCAAAATTTCACACCTGTAGGGGTTAATTAAAGGTGTAAATTCGTAGCAAAAAAGTCGGGTTTTTTTACAACGAATTTACACCTTTAATTAACCCCTACAGGCGTGAAATTTTGCACACATAGACTGACGTAATTGTTTGTGCAAATCAGATAGCAAAGGACATGAAAAGACATGGTTAACCCTATGTACACCAAGTGTCATTTCATGTCGGGTGCTTCTGTCTTTTCACAGAAGCCGGCTTTACCCGGCAATTGAATCAGAGGCTATTTTACTATGTAGAAGTGTATAAACTATACATATATGTATATATATATACAGGTCCTTCTCAAAAAATTAGCATATAGTGCTAAATTTCATTATTTTCCATAATGTAATGATTAAAATTAAACTTTCATATATTTTAGATTCATTACACACCAACTGAAATTTGTCAGGTTTTTTATTGTTTTAATACTGATGATTTTGGCATACAACTCCTGATAACCCAAAAAACCTGTCTCAAAGAATTAGCATATCAAGAAAAGGTTCTCTAAACGACCTATTACCCTAATCTTCTGATTCAACTAATTAACTCTAAACACATGCAAAAGATTCCTGAGGCTTTTAAAAACTCCCTGCCTGGTTCATTACTCAAAACCCCCATCATGGGTAAGACTAGCGACCTGACTGATGTCAAGAAGGCCATCATTGACACCCTCAAGCAAGAGGGTAAGACCCAGAAAGAAATTTCTCAACAAATAGGCTGTTCCCAGAGTGCTGTATCAAGGCACCTCAATGGGAAGTCTGTTGGTAGGAAACAATGTGGCAGAAAACGCTGTACAACGAGAAGAGGTGACCGGACCCTGAGGAAGATTGTGGAGAAGGACCGATTCCAGACCTTGGGGGACCTGAGGAAGCAGTGGACTGAGTCTGGTGTAGAAACATCCAGAGCCACCGTGCACAGGCGTGTGCAGGAAATGGGCTACAGGTGCCGCATTCCCCAGGTAAAGCCACTTTTGAACCCTTTTGAACCATAAACAGCGGCAGAAGCGCCTGACCTGGGCTACAGAGAAGCAGCACTGGACTGTTGCTAAGTGGTTCCAAGTACTTTTTTCTGATGAAAGCAAATTTTGCATGTCATTCTGAAATCAAGGTGCCAGAGTCTGGAGGAAGACTGGGGAGAAGGAAATGCCAAAATGCCTGAAGTCCAGTGTCAAGTACCCACAGTCAGTGATGGTGTGGGGTGCCATGTCAGCTGCTGGTGTTTGTCCACTGTGTTTCATCAAGGGCAGGGTCAATGCAGCTAGCTATCAGGAGATTTTGGAGCACTTCATGCTTCCATCGGCTGAAATGCTTTATGGAGATGAAGATTTCATTTTTCAGCACGACCTGGCACCTGCTCACAGTGCCAAAACCACTGGTAAATGGTTTACTGACCATGGTATTACTGTGCTCAATTGGCCTGCCAACTCTCCTGACCTGAACCCCATAGAGAATCTGTGGGATATTGTGAAGAGAAAGTTGAGAGACGCAAGACCCAACACTCTGGATGAGCTTAAGGCCGCTATCGAAGCATCCTGGGCCTCCATAACACCTCAGCAGTGTCACAGGCTGATTGCCTCCATGCCACGCCGCATTGAAGCAGTCATTTCTGCAAAAGGATTCCCGACCAAGTATTGAGTGCATAACTGAACTTTATTATTTGATGGTTTTTTTGTTTGTTTTTAAAAAACACTTTTATTTTATTGGACGGTTGAAATATGTTAATTTTTTGAGACAGGTTTTTTGGGTTATCAGGAGTTGTATGCCAAAATCATCAGTATTAAAACAATAAAAGACCTGACAAATTTCATTTGGTGTGTAATGAATCTAAAATATATGAAAGTTTAATTGTAATCATTACATTATGGTAAATAATGAAATTTAGCACTATATGCTAATTTTTGAGAAGGACCTGTATGTCACAATGACATGTATATATATATATATATGTATTCTATGTGTGTATATTTAGTGTTTACAAGGAAATAAAGGTTTTTTTTTAGTTGCGATATTTTGTTCCCATAGACTTACATGGGACTTCCGGTATCGGAATCGGATATCGCCGATATTTAGTGATATCGGCGATACCATTCCGATCCGATATTTTTAGATATCGAGCAGTATCGCTCAACACTATGAGCCATTTAGTTATCACCTTTGCTTTATGGCAAGGTGCTCCATCATGCTGGAAAAGGCATTGTTGATCGCCAAACTGCTCTTGGAGGGTTGGGAGAAGTTGCTCTTGGAGGACATTCTGGTACCATTCTTTATTCATGGCTGTGTTTTTAGGCAAGACTGCGAGAGAGCCGATTCCCTTGGCTGAGAAGCAACCCCACACATGAATGGTTTCAGGATGCTTAACAGTTGGCATGAGACAAGACTGGTGGTAGTGCTCACCTTATCTTCTCCGAATGAGGCGTTTTCCTGATGTCCCAAACAATCGAAAAGGGGATTCATCAGAGAAAATAACTTTACCCCAGTCCTCAGCAGTCCACTGCCTGCACCTTTTGCAGAATATCAGTCTGTCCATGATGTTTTTTCTGGAGAGAAGTGGCTTCTTTGCTGCCCTCCTTGAGACCAGGCCTTGCTTCAAGAGTCTTCGCCTCACAGTGCGTTCAGATGCACTCACACCTGCCTGCTGCCATTCCTGAGCAAGCTCTGCACTGCTGGTAGCCCGATCCCGCAGCTGAAACACTTCTAAGAGACGGTCCTGGCGCTTGCTGGTCTTTCTTGGGCGCCCTGAAGCCTTTTTGGCAACAATGGAACCTCTCTCCTTGAAGTTCTTGATGATGCGATAGATTGTTGACTGAGGTGCAATCTTTCTAGCTGCGATACTCTTCCCTGTTAGGCCATTTTTGTGCATTGCAATGATGACTGCACGTGTTTCTTTAGAGATAACCATGGTTAACAGAAGAGAAACAATGATGCCAAGCACCAACCTCCTTTTAAAGTGTCCAGTGGTGTCATTCTTACTTAATCATGACAGATTGATCTCCAGCCATGTCCTCATCAACACCCACATCTGTGTTACTGGAGCAATCACTGAAAAGAGGTTAGCTGGTCCTTTTAAGGCAGGGCTGCAATGATGTTGAAATGTGTTTTGGGGGATAAAGTTCATTTTCTAGCCAAATATTGACTTTGCAAGTAATTGCTGTTAAGCTGATCACTCTGTATAACATTCTGGAGTATATGCAAATTGCCATTAGAAAAAGTGAAGCAGTAGACTTTGTAAAAATTAATATTTGTGTCATTCTCAAAACTTTTGGCCATGACTGTATATAATTATATATGTACAGCTGGTATAACCTGGGTATCTCCTGTATATAATTATATATCTACAGCTGGTATAACCTGGGCATCTCCTGTATATAATTATATATGTACAGCTGGTATAACCTGGGTATCTCCTGTATATAACTATATATGTACAGCTGGTATAACCTGGGCATCTCCTGTATATAATTATATATGTACAGCTGGTATAACCTGGGCATCTCCTGTATATAATTATATATGTACAGCTGGTATAATCTGGACATCTCCTGTATATAATTATATATGTACAGCTGTTATAACCTGGGCATCTCCTGTATATAATTATATATGTACAGCTGGTATAACCTGGACATCTCCTGTATATAATTATATATGTACAGCTGGTATAACCTGGGCATCTCCTGTATATAATTATATATGTACAGCTGGTAAAACCTGGGCATCTCCTGTATATAATTATATATGTACAGCTGGTATAACCTGGGTATCTCCTGTATATAATTATATATGTACAGCTGGTATAACCTGGGCATCTCCTGTATATAATTATATATATACAGCTGGTAAAACCTGGGCATCTCCTGAGCGTCTCCGCAAGGTAAACAGACATTCTGCGGTCTAAAAAGACGCGTCGCATGTCTGGATTCGTGGGTGTCATCCGTGTATTAGGACGCATAGTGGAGATGGGATTTCATAAAATCCCCTCCTCTATGCTGTAACATCTGGACGCTGTGAATTAAATGCTGCAGCTGTACGCAGCGTTCAATCCGCAGCAAATCCGAATGTAATACGTCCGTGGAAACATACCCTTAGAGGAGTAGAGATCGTCCGCCGTTTTGACGTTGGATGCACTGGATCCTTATAAAGATGATGTGGGGCCCCCTACACTTAGGGCTGCAGGGCTGAAGCCGTCAATATACCGTTTTCATCAAAGAAAGGAAAAAAACGGCAAAAAGTTCCCCCAAAATACAATGTTTTTTTGATTATTCATTAAAAAATTTAAAGCAATTAAGAGTGGCCAATGGGAGGGGCACATGGGGAAAAATTTTTTTTCAGTAGTTTTTTATCCTGGATCATCATTTATCCATATCCACTTTTAAACAACCCTACTATCCAAACGTCCCCTTTTTAAACCCATGGCCCCAAAAAAAAATTCCCAAAGAGGGGGAAAAATTTTTGACATTTCCCAAAAAAGCCAGTGTACATGCGGCGCTAGGCCCCCAAAGCGC
>JARQOD010011883.1:0-21752 GCA_033576555.1 Oophaga sylvatica
TTGTACCAGTTTTGCACCACAGAATAGGGAGTGCAGTTGGGGGAAAAATAAAAGGGTGAACTCAGGATCTAAGAAGTATTCCGTACTGCACAGCAAAAATAGTGGTGCACCGGAGTATAAAAAGGTTTAAAGGACATAAGAAAAAGTACAAGTGACTGCCCCAAAAATGGAGGAATTGGGGTTTAAAAAAAAGGGGTAATCAGGATCAGTAATGTAAATTTTTACCAGTGATGCCCAGCAGAATAGGGGTTTAGTTGGGTATAAAAAGGATGTAACTCAGGCATAAGAAGGAAAAACAGTGACCCCGAATAGTGAGTGCAGCTCTGGGGTAAAACGGTTTAAAAACAGGAACTAATTAAGTATTAAAAAGGAAAGCACCAGAGAATAGTGAGGCGTCTGGGAAAATACAGGGGAAAACCCGGTCATAAGTAATGTATGCAAAAATGACTGCACCCCCAGAATTTTGAGGCGCTTGGGGTAAAACGGGTTTAAACAGGTCGTAATGAAAAATTGTACACGTGCTGCACCCCGAATAGTGATGCAGTTGGGTAAAAAAGGATTAAACCCAGTAATGTAAGTAGTTAAAAAGTGATGCCCGCAAAAAAATAGTGAGTGCAGTTGGGGTAAATCAGGGTAAAATCGGATCATAAAATGTATGTACACGGATCCCGCAGAAAAGTGATCAGCCGGGATAAAAAGGAGTAACCGGATCATAAAGTAAATTTTTACCCGTGATGCCGCAGAATATGGTGCAGTTTGGGGTTAATTTCGGAGAACTCGGTCATAAAGTATGTAACAGTGACGACCAGCAGAATATGAGTCAGCCGGGTAAAAACAGGGGGTAACTGGATATTAAAGATGTACACAGTGCTGCACCCCCAAAAAAAGGGTGCAGCTTGGGATAATCAAAATAACGGGGGCAGTAAAATAATGTATTACACGGATGACGCAGAAAGGGTGCAAACTCGGGGGTTTAAAAAGGGTAATCAGGTCAGTAATTAAAATAACCCGTGACTAAAACCCGCAGAATAGTGAGTCGTTGGGGTAAAACGGGGTTAATGGATCAAAAAATGATGTACACGTGACTGCCCAAGAATGGAGTGCAGCTCTGGGATAAAAAGGGGTAACTCGGATCAGTAATGTAAGTTGTACACGTAGCACCGCAAATAGTGAGTGAGTTGGGTATAAACGGAGTAACCAGGGTCAGTAAAATTTTTGTAACAGTGATGCCCACAGAATAGTGATGCAGTTTGGAAAATAAGGGTGTAATAGGATCATAAGTAATGAAGTCCGTGACTGCACGCGAAAAGTGATGAGCTTGGAGTATAATTCAAGATGAAAAACAGGATCAGTAATGTAAGTATGTACCCTGACTGTACCAGAGAATAGTGAGGCGCTGTGGAGTTAAAAAGGGGATGTAACTCAGGACGTAAGGTAATGTATGTACCCAGTGACTGCACCAGCAGAATATTAGTGCAGTCTGGACCATCCAAGGAAGGGGCGGAGCTTGCCGGAGGTTGAGTGTGGGCTGGAGACGCTTTGGGAAGGGGATTACGTTTCCATCCAGGACTTTTTGTCTGCCTCCTTCCCAGAAAGAAGGGCTCATCTTGGGACTGGCCTCCGGGGCAGGGCCCCCGTCTCCCACCTCCGGTCCATGCCGGCGGGGGGTGGAAGGGACTCCATTCCAGCTAGGGTTCACAGATCTGGCCAAGGATCCAGCATGAAGACCGCAGTACCCCGAGGCCATGACCGCGGCGGCTCCTTCCCCCGGAGGTAGGCGTGTATGAGCAGGGGTGCTGCAGCGGGACCCCTAAGTGGGGCACCAAAGGGGCGAAGGGAAACCACCATGGTTTATGGTTCCCGTGTCCATGCGCACCTCTGTGAGTATGAGGACGCCTCAAAGAAGCTAAGATCCCTCTGGGGGGAGTTGAGGGTAGCTAAGGAGAGGTCCAACAGGGCCTCCGGCAATAAGAAGGCCGAGCTATCCGCCGCAGTCAGAAAGATCCAGAAAGCCATAGAAGACTGGCAAGTCGGAGGGGCGAGATCCTGGCCGGCAGTGGGCCCTTCCGCGAAAAGCTGGAGAATGACGACTGGTTCGAGCCATGGCCGGAGGGGCCCCAGAGGGGTCACGGAGCCCCGGCCAGGCGGGTGGAGGAGGAATGCGAGGAGGAGGTCGTGCCCTACCCACCGCCTGGTGGCTGGTAAGAGATCTCCAGGCGTCGCATAGCGGGATAGCCCCGAGCAAGTGGCTCTCCCACCAGATTCTGGCTCTTCAGAGGGCAGCGGGTGCGAGGGGGAGGATGAGCATGGTGTTAGTGACGCGCACCACATTGGTGGTACCAGGTATGGGTACTCGGAACCGAGCCCATGGAAGTCTATGGGGAATGTCACTGGCAGCAGAGCTCGGTCCGTGGCCCTGGCGGTCATGCAATGGGGGAATATTTACAGGGGATTGTAGTTATTAGTTCGTGACGCCACCTGTGGTTTCTGATCTGATTGACCAGCGCTGCAGGGTAGATCTCTGAGGGGATGTTATGGCAGCTAGATGTTAAGTCCCCCACAGGTGGGACTGGTCCCTCAAAGTCTATGGTGGTGATGCAGGGTGCAGATAAGAATTCAGTCACACACAATGCAGTCTCTTTCCATACCTTTACTTGTAGATGTTGCAGGTATGTCCCGGAGAGCTGGTCAGGTTGGAGAATGCACATTCAGGGAATTGTTGAGCAGGTTAGAGGCCTCCTTTCCTTGTAATGTGTGTGAGTACAAACTTGATAAAGTCAAGTGCAACTCTCTCAATAGCAACTACGCCCGGCCAACATTGTGGTAGAGCCTTTTCATTGGTAAAATTAAGTCTATATTTGCTGATCAGGCTAGACTCCTGTTCTCCGACTCCAGTTACGTATCGACACATTGGGCTACCCTCTGTGACTTGAAGTCCAGCAAGGCCTCGGTGTTTCTTATTACTAGACGTGAAGTACTAGCAATGCTTCGGACCCCGGTGTCCCGGTTATACTGAGTGAAGGTGATCTGTCACCTTAGTCACTCTTCCTTCTCCACTCGCCCTTCGCCCTGCTCTCGCCCTTAACATAAGCACGTGTAGCAATGGTGTCAAGGTCAGCTTTCCTTCAGTGC
This sequence comes from Oophaga sylvatica, assembly GCA_033576555.1. Lineage (NCBI taxonomy): Eukaryota > Metazoa > Chordata > Amphibia > Anura > Dendrobatidae > Oophaga > Oophaga sylvatica. The sequence continues at coordinate 3,133 of JARQOD010011883.1, forward strand.
TCACTGACCTGTTTTCAGTTGGCTCGTTGGTATAACTGCTGTGATTCCTTTCCTTCCTTCTTTCTTAGACCCCACTTCGAGTGGCTATCAGGAACTTCTGTCAACTGATTTCAATGCACGCTCTGAGAGTCACTTTCCACTTTCTTAGGAACACAGGCAGCTTGTTCTGAGTAGCAGGTTAAGGGGTAGCTCTGACTAGGCTAAGATGATTCACTTCACCCGTACTAGCCTCCACTTCCCTATAAGATGAGCTACACAAGCTCTGTCAGGATTCAGTCTTCTCTCCTCTCCCTCCGTCTGTCTCCGACTGAAACAGAAACTAAACTGCTCTGAAGATGGATGGGATGACTCACTCCTGAGCCACCCTAGGCTTGACTGACTAACTACTGCTATGTCACACTACTTAAATAGTCTAATATGCCTCTAGTGGCAATGCTGAGAAGTGTGCGTGAATGAATATCAGGCTTTACAGTTACCTTCTTGTGCATTTTCCAGGAGACATGTGTGCCTTGCACAGCTGGGCCACACATCCCCCCCTAGTTAAACTCAGCACTCCGGGCTGAAATAGAAAAGAAAAACATTTTTGTTTTGCATATAACATCAACATAATAACTCATCCCTTGCGGGAGGTAAGGACTCTTAAACGTTACAATTTGTACATAGATCAGTAGAAAATTATCAAAATACTTTTAAATAAATACATAGTATAAGACAAGATTCTTGTGGAGGACCCGCACCAAAAACCTCCCACGTGGGTCCTGGGTGGGCTGCAGGACTTCTGAGCTGCAGACCTCACTCTTGGCCACACCATAGGGTTTTTCTTCAGAGGTAGTTTAGGCTTTATGTAAAAACCAAAATGGGGCACACGAAGTGCGAACTATTTACAATAAAGTTTTTGGGCTGGCACAGTCCTCAGCCACGCAGTCTTTGCATGGTTAAACACATTTCACATATCAAGAAAATCACATTAATACTTTAACTCTTTACCCAGCCGGGTATTCTATTTAAAAAGCAAACATACTATGTAACATTTATCAATAGTAAAGTGCAAATTTTTCCTCAATAAACTTCTTCAACTTTATACATGTTCAGGTGCAGTAAACCCCAGTCTGGGTCCTACTGGTTTTCTTCTTTTTGCTTGTGACCATTACTTTTTCCCATTCCTGGGGCCAGAAGTATCGATGCCCTTGGGAACCCATTACAAGAAGATCATGTCCTGCAATGTATGTTTGCGTAGCGACATCTTTTGTTTGATCTGGGGACCCAACAGGTGTCTCCTGGGTAGAACGCAGGGGTTTCGTTGCAGAAGGTGCCGCAGTGTACAATACAGGTTGCAATTTGGAAATGGTCGCCGGTTGCGATGCTGAAATGGTCGCAGATGGCGATGCCGACATAGTCGCAGGTTGCGTTATGGGTGCACGGCCTGGTGGCGGACGCCAAAGATGACGCTGCTGGGACTTGCGGTACTGTGGCACGGAAGACCTCACTGGCTTCAGGGACGGGGTCGCTGACACGGGTAACGTTTAAGGCGTACCACCCTTTTAACCCCCAGTGCCGCGTGTAGCTGACAATGTCCCCATTTACAAGATCCCTCCCCGGGTGCCCGATGTGTAAGTGGGACTCCACATCTCTCCGACTCACAAAGATTTCTTGGTATAGGCCCGGCTCATGTATGAAGCCCCAGCCTTTGCGGAGCTGGAACCCTGTTATGCACCCCTGGCGCCGCGGTTCCCGTCGCGTACCTTTGTTCTTCCGGACGGTCTTCTTGTCAGCGAGGAACTTTTCATGGTACCGCTGCGCTGCTGCTGCGCCTCTCTCTGCTTCTGTTGGCGTTGCTTATCCAGATCACAGCGTCGCTGCTCATTCTCCACTTTTACAGCATAAGTAAAGTCATCCAGATACTGCATTGCGTCCCAATCGATTTCTGGCAATGATGGCTGGGACCCCTCCGGTGTTCCTACCGGGGAACTGTAATCTGCTGTGGCCTCCTGGCCTAGCTGGCACTCCGGAACAGGCAGGACTCCCTCAGCCTCCTTCTCTTCCACCGCTCCATCGGTGGGGTCAGGTACAGCTCTTTTGGGGCCGGCCACCGGTTTTCCTTCAGCTTTCTTCAGCAGTGACACAGGAAGGTCAGGTAATGGCGTTGTTTCTGTAGGAGAGAGCACTGCGTCCCACAGCAGCCGCTGTGTCTGGGCACGCCAGCGTCTCTCGGTCTCCTCCATGTCTGTGTAATACTATTGTAGGAACTCGAGGATTCTGATAGCGTGGGGCAATGAACAATCAGAGACGGGTTTCTTTGAATGCAAATAATGTATTTGTGAAACAGCAAAACACCCAAAAACAATATTCAAACAACCCGTAGTGACATGCAATGAGTCCATTTTATATATACACAAGTCCAGTTATATGAATCGGATATATAAGTCCTTGAACCTCTATAGCGGGGTGGTAAAGTTCTTACGACGGAGTCCTCACACAAATGTGACCACAAGGTAAGTCTGATGCACAGGTAACGTGGCTGGATTTACACACTGCTGGTGTGTGAAGAGTCAGATCCAGGTATGCAGAAAACACAGGGAGGTCCAGGAACAAGTTAATCTCAGTTGTGGCTTAATTCAGTGAAGTCCAACAACAAGTTCATATGTCAGTAAGGTTCCAGTAACAGTTCCAACAGCTCTCACCAGAGGTAATGCACGAAGGGTTAAACAGCAACAGTTCAGAAACACAGTTCTTATCAGATGGAGTGAACCAAGGGTTAAATTCCCAAGTCAACAGTTTAGTGATAACACAGTATGTGCAACTTACGTATGCAGAGAATGTCCAGAGCCATGGGTAGAAAACTGCTGTGGCTGAGAAAACACCTGAAGATAAGGTTATGCACTTTCCTGGTAAATACATAAAAGATCTGTGAGGAACAAAGCAGCTGGGTTGCAGGGAAACGGAAAACAGAATATTCCAGCAGTGAAGCCAGCACCTGAGCCGGGTTTTAAACAAACGAACAGGAAGTAGGGCACACAAAACAGCAAACTCCATTTTAACAAAGGGCAAAATCATTGACAAAGTTACCTAGAAAACCCGGAATACTGACAGTCTGCCTGGTGCTGGATCAACTTTTTAAGCGCCGCATTCTCCTCCTTTATCTCCAGCAGGGTTTGTTGAAGGTCCCGGACTAGGGATGGCTCGGTTCAAGCAACAGCTTTACTGGGGAACAGGGCCTGCGCTCCACCGCTCCCTCACACAGCTGCTCTTGTCCTTCTGCCATCTCTCTCCAGGCCAGACTGTGGTTTCCAACAGGAACAATCTGGTCTCTTCCATGGAGGCGGGATTTGCGCTTCCTCTTTTTTGCATAGAAGATTAAGAGAAGGCGGATCTCCCTTGCAGTGGGATAGGATCTCACATTATAGTAGCATTTTGAGAGGGCGGCCATAACTTTCGCGCCACAGGGGAGGTACACGCCCACGAATGCACACCCACCTTCTTCACCAGCGCTCAGGGCGCGAATATGGTGGCAAAATGGCGGAAAATGGCGCCAAAAGTGACAAAACAGCAACACAGTCTTTTCTGCACAAAACAGTCAATATAGGCAACACAGGACTCACAATTTGCAAGCTTCGTATCCTGTTCGTGACGCCAAAGATGACGCGCACCACATTGGTGGTACCAGGGCTATGGGGTACTCGGAACCGAGCCCATGGAAGTCTATGGGGAATGTCACTGGCAGCAGAGCTCGGTCCGTGGCCCTGGCGGTCATGCAATGGGGGAATATTTACAGGGGATTGTAGTTATAGTTCGTGACGCCACCTGTGGTTTCTGATCTGATTGACCAGCGCTGCAGGGTAGATCTCTGAGGGGATGTTATGGCAGCTAGATGTTAAGTCCCCACAAGTGGGACTGGTCCCTCAAAGTCTATGGTGGTGATGCAGGGTGCAGATAAGAATTCAGTCACACACAATGCAGTCTCTTTCCATACCTTTACTTGTAGATGTTGCAGGTATGTCCGGGGAGCTGGTCAGGTTGGAGAATGCACATTCAGGGAATTGTTGAGCAGGTTAGAGGCCTCCTTTCTCCTTGTAATGTGTGTGAGTACAAACTTGCATAAAGTCAAGTGCAACTCTCTCAATAGCAACTACGCCCGGCCAACATTGTGGTAGAGCCTTTTCATTGGTAAAACTAAGTCTATATTTGCTGATCAGGCTAGACTCCTGTTCTCCTGACTCCAGTTACGTATCGACACATTGGGCTACCCTCTGTGACTTGAAGTCAAGCAAGGCCTCCGGTGTTTCTTATTACTAGACGTGAAGTACTAGCAATTCTTCGGACCCAGGTGTCCGGTTATACTGAGTGAAGGTGATCTGTCACCTTAGTCACTCTTCCTTCTCCACTCGCCCTTCGCCCTGCTCTCGCCCTTAACATAAGCACGTGTAGCAATGGTGTCAAGGTCAGCTTTCCTTCCGTGCTCACTGACCCGTTCTCAGTTGGCTCGTTGGTATAACTGCTGTGATTCCTTTCCTTCCTTCTTTCTTAGACCCCACTTCGAGTGGCTATCAGGAACTTCTGTCAACTGATTTCAATGCACGCTCTGAGAGTCACTTTCCACTTTCTTAGGAACACAGGCAGCTTGTTCTGAGTAGCAGGTTAAGGGGTAGCTCTGACTAGGCTAAGATGATTCACTTCACCCGTACTAGCCTCCACTTCCGTATAAGATGAGCTACACAAGCTCTGTCAGGATTCAGTCTTCTCTCCTCTCCCTCCGTCTGTCTCCGACTGAAACAGAAACTAAACTGCTCTGAAGATGGATGGGATGACTCACTCCTGAGCCACCCTAGGCTTGACTGACTAACTACTGCTATGTCACACTACTTAAATAGTCTAATATGCCTCTAGTGGCAATGCTGAGAAGTGTGCGTGAATGAATATCAGGCTTTACAGTTACCTTCTTGTGCATTTTCCAGGAGACATGTGTGCCTTGCACAGCTGGGCCAAACATCAGCAGTAGCAGTGAGGGGGACTGCCTCGTCATGCAGCAGATCCGGCAGATCGAGTCCCCAGTCCGGTTTAACCAGCTGAGGTTCGGGGATGAGATCTGCGATGACAAGGCAACCAGGAGGGGGATGAAGAGAAAAGCTAAGAAGAAGGTTAAAAAAACAGCTGTTGTCCTGAAATTTGTGTATGTCCCCCTCTCTAGGGCCCCCCGATCCCGTTGTGCGGCACCCGCTACCCACCCCGCTCGGGCTCTTTTGTGGGTCCGCAGCAAGGGAGCAGGGAGATTGCAGGCCATGACACGCAGGGCGCCACCTCTGTTTGTGGTAACGAAGGGGGTAGTGGTGTGTCTGATATGGAGCATGGTGTGGAGGGCGGCCCAGTGGTGGGCAAGAGAGTGGCAGCCGGGACCGCATCTCCGGCGGTGAGCGCTGTGGTGTCTGGGTCCCCCATTACGGATCCATTACTGGATCGCTTCTGGGGGCCCAGGCACCCAGTAAAGTGAAGGGGGAGGGGCCTGCGGCTCCAGCAGAGCCAGCTCATAAAAAACAACTGGTGGGGTCAGCTCCCCTGGTGGGGTCTGCGGTGAAGTCTGGGCTGGGGGCCCTGCTGCCATCTGACACTGAGGGGGAGTGGCCTAGCCTGGGGCCAGCCGCCGGAGTTGCTGTGCCCAAGCTGTTTGTGGCCCAGGGTGTGGTGGTTGGGTGCGCTGTGCCCCGGGGGACTGGTACCGCCGGGGGGGCCCCTGTTGGTGGTCCCGGCTCCAGGTCAACTCCGGGGGTCCCGCTGCGGCCGGTCTCAAGGGGCGTGGCCTCCTCTTCTCCTGCTGCCCAAGTGGGTGCAGCTTTGGAGAGCTCTGCTGTGAAGCTGGAGGCTGGGGGCGTGGCTTCCCAGCCAAAGGAAAAAAAAATGGTCTTGGTCAGTAATGAAGCAGAGACTGCAGCAGACAGCAGCAGGGGCGCATGCCTGGCCAGGTCCCTGAGTCTGGAGGCTTACCTGCAGTGGGGGCACCGGCGACGAGCCAGAAGGATGGAGCTGGAGGCAGGACTGTTCCTGGCTTAATCTCTGCCAGTGGGAGAGAAGGCAGCTCTGTGCAGACTGTGGAGGCAGTGCTGCTGAAACCCAATGGCAGCACAAATCTTAAAGGGGCAGCAGCACTGTGGACAGACCACCCCGGCAGGGAAGATGCCACCAGTAGGTGGCAATAGAAGCAGAGAAACAATCAATCCTGGGAATACCCAAAAAGTGAGGCATGATATTGACCCCAGTGTGCATGTGAGTGAAAGTGGGGTGACTGATGGAGTGGATGAGGAGGGTGTGGGTATGGAAGTGTCTGCGGTTGAGGATGCGCGTGGCAGTGTGTCTAAAGTGGCAAGTGTGAATGGGGTGGTAAGTGTGAATGGGGTGTCTGATGGTTCTGGAAGGAGGGGGGAGGGGGCCGTCCATCTGCCCCCCGGCCACCGGTCCTTTGAGTTATTCGAGGGTGGTGGCTGGAGCCTCAGGGTCTGGTCAGGGGGTTTCCTCGCCTCTGGACCTCAGGGATGGCGTCTTGCGGCGCCATTTCCTGGAGGCCCTCAAAAAGGGAGAACAGACGATCAATGTAGAGGGCAGAGAGGTGGAGTTGGCCTTTTGGCTGGATAGATACGGCCTGGCTGCCTTCCAAGATAAAAGGGAGGGGGAAACGGTTTGGTCCCTCCCGACAGCCGGGCAGGGGGTGGCCAGGCGGAATGTGGTCCGTCTTCGGTGGAGGGGCAGTGAAGCGTGCCCGCCAAAAGCGAGGGATTGTGGAGCTCCTTCTGAAGATGGACTTCAGAATCATCATCTTTGCCCTGATTCATCCGTTTGGAACCTCCTTTTTCGATGTCAGTTTTGTTCGGCCAGAGGGCCTAAAGCTTTTCTGGTCGAATTTCGAACTGGCAAAGGGGGAGCCCAGCTGGCGAGACTTTGCCGTACAGGCAGTGTCTCGCCAAAATAGTGTAAAGAGGGTGACCGTTCTGACAAGTAACGAGTCACTCTCTGGGGTCGACATCATGACGTGGCTTTCCTGTTATGGGGAAGTCACGGACATCCCTAAGAAAAATAGGGACGAGTTTGGCATTTGGTCAGGGGGCTGGACCTTCATGGTAAAGTTGAAGGTTTCAGGAGGTACGGTCACCCACATCCCTCCTCAGCATTTCTGGGGAGGGACAGAATCCAGATCTTCTACCAGGGGCAACCTAAGGTCTGCCATAGGTGCGGTGATCCCCGCCACTTCAGCGCAGGCTGCAAGGTGCAGAAGTGTGCCTTGTGTGGCGGGGTAGGTCATCTTGCCGCGGCCTGTGGTGACATTAGGTGTCACCTGTGTGGTGACCTAGGTCACCCGTATAGCCGCTGCCCCGCTACTTTTCCGGCACCATCTCTGGCCCAGCGGGGGGGAGCCATGGGGGGACCCCGGTGGTGCAACTTCTGCTGGGGCTGGGGGTGGAGGCTTGAGGGGAGCTGAGGGGTCAGTGAGGAAAGGCGAGGCTGGTACATCTGCCCACCAGTGGCAACAGGTGAGGCACCGTAAGGGCAGGGGGCAGGATAAGCCTCAGGCAACTGAGGTGATGACTGCCCCCACCCTGGAGGCGGCAGCCGAAGCCTCTGAGGCCCTGGGGGAGAAGTCGGTGAGCGAGGAGATCCGGAGGATGGAGAGGGAGGAGTTGGCTGCTTCTGATAACTCTTCCCAGTATGAAAGTGTGGATGAAGAGGTGGTGGAGCAGCCTAAAAAAACAGGTGACAATCGTACCGGTAAGAGGCGGAAGAAGAAGAAGATCAGGGAAAAAAAATCTAATGCCCCCCCTGACCGCTAGGGTGCCTACAGAAGGGCTCACCGGCTCACCTCTGATCCCCCTCTCCAATCGGTTCCAAGCCCTCGATGACTCTGCTGTGTCGGAAGTCGGGGGTGAGGGGCCGGACGCAACATCTGGGGTGCCTTCAGGGAGTGGCGAGGTCCGTCCTCCGGGAATTCACACTCCTCTGGCGGGGGGACTACCTCGGGGTCCAGGGGCGAGGAATCTAGTGCTGGGAAGGAGGTGTCCACTGCTGTTAAAGAAGATATGGAAACCTCGGTGTCTTTAAAAAGGAGGGGTGAGTCGGGCTCCTCCTCAGAGGAGGAGAGGAAATCTGGGGGTACGGTTAAAAAACAGGCCATCTAACTCAATCACCCATGATGGCGGAACCTACCCCGTTGACTCTGGCGTCGATTAATGTCGCCAGCATAAAGTCGGATACGGCTAGATTTACGGCCTTTGATTTTTTCACCCGGGTTGAGGCTGATATTTTATTTTTGCAGGAGACCAGACTAACGGACCTGGGGTCCATCCACAAAGCAAAGAGGGAATGGAGGAGTGGGCCCACATACTGGTCTCTTGCGGCCGAGCCGTATAGCGGGGTAGCGGTCCTTTTTAAGACCGCGGAGGTGGAATGCAGACGGGGTGATCGAGGTAGAAATGGGGAGATGTTTGGTCCTTGACGTCTTCATGAGGGGACAGGAGCTTCTGCTCATCAATATCTATGGCCCGCAATCTAAGTGGGACAGTAAATCTCTCTTCCTGAGGATCAAGCCTTATCTTTTTACAAGCCGGCAGGTGGTCTTCGGTGGGAATTTTAATGCTATAACCAGACTCCGTGATAGGGGAGGCCCCGGAGACCGGCTGACTTATGATAGCGTAGCCTTGAATAGCATAGTAAGCGAAGCTCGCCTGGTGGATGTCCACATCCGGCACACCCCAGGTCACGAGGGTTTCACCTTTTATAGGGGAAGCAGTAGATCTAGGATAGATAGGTTTTTTTTTAAAGGAGGAAGCCGTCTCTTCTGCAGTGTCCGCTGTTGAGGTGGAGTTCTCCGATCACTGTTTAATTTTCTTTACTTTGAATGTTACAGAGACTCCCCGGATGGGGAGAGGCCTATGGAAGCTGAATTCGTCCCTTCTGGAAGAAGGGGAAGACAGTCCTTTGAGGAATTTCTTCAGAGCCAGGTACCTCTGTTGGGTCTTTGTAACAGTAAGTCTGAGTGGTGGGAGATCTTCAAAAGAAGGGTCGCAAGGTTCTTCCGTCAGCTCTCGAGCCTCAGGGGCCTGAACAGGTACCGCCTGTATCGGCAGCTGGGGAGGAAACTCAAGCAGCTCGTCTCGACTGGAGGGGACCGAGAGGAAATCTCCAGGGTGAAGACCTTGCTCAAGGGGTGCCAGTACGATAGGCACACATCCTTGGTTTTTGAGAGGGATTTCGGGAGATACCGCTCGCCTGACCCTTACAGAAACTGCAGGTTGTCAGTGAATTGATGGTGACAGGACTGATCGACAGTACGAGGTCCCTGAGCAGATCCAAATCAGGGATCCTGGAGGTGGTCAGATCCTTCTACTCGCACCTCTTGGGGAGGAGGGATCCTGATCGGGATGAGATGTCGGCTTTCCTGGCTGAAACCATCCCTGAGCCGGGGGATGACCCCACTCTTCATGTTTTGGCAGAAGCAATCAGGGAAGAGGAAGTGAGAGGGCGATTGATGGGCTCCGGCCCAAAAAGTCGCCCGGTTCGGATGGCTTAACATCCGAGTTCTATAAGACTTTTAGGGACTCTTTGGTCCCCCTCTTGACTGAGGTGTTTAATGAGTGCCTCTCCTCGGACACTCTGCCCAGTTCAATGAGGAAGTCAGCCCTGATTATCCTGTCAAAGGGTAAAGACTCGTCCCGTATTGAGAATTGGCGTCCCATAGCGCTTCTCAATACAGACCGAAAGGTTCTGGCAAAGGTGCTTTTTAACCGGCTGGTGAAGTTTGCACCCCGGCTCCTTTTGGGGGCTCAGCACTGCTCTGTTCCAGGCCGCAGTACATTTAGTGCTGTGCTCGGTGTCTGGGAGGCAGTGGAGCAGGGCAGGGCAGGTCACTGGAAGGGGTACTTGCTGTCCTTAGACCAGGCAAAGACCTTTGACCGGGTTAACCATGAGTACCTCTGGTCCGTCCTTCTGAGGTATGGTCTGCCTGGGAGGTTTGTTGATTGGTTGAGAGTTTTATACAATGAGGCAGAGACTTTTCCGCTCGTGAACGGTTGGGTCGGACACCCTTTTGAGGTGAGATCTGGTGTCCGCCAGGCTGTCCTCTGAGCCCACTGTTATACGTGTTCGCGATCGAACCCTTTTAAGGAGGGTGGAGTGCGGACCGTTGGTGGGAGTCGAGATGGCCGGGCGGAGCCAGAGGCCGCCTTGAGGGTAGTGGCATACGCTGACGACGTTTCCCTTTTTGTATCCTCGAGAGAGGAGGCGGATTGGGTGATGTCTGAGGTTGAACGCTACTCGGTGGTATCCGGGTCCATGATCAACCGGGTCTTTGACCACTTTCAGAGAGCCCCTGGCGCTCAGGGATGCCCAAGCCGGATCTGGAGGTGGGCTCAGGTTATAAAACTCTAGCGGATCCTGATTTTGGGACTGGCTGGCGCTGCTTCCAGGGAAGCTGTATGTGAGGGACAACCTGAAGTGCAGGAGTCTGATGACAGGGATTTGGTGTCCCCGCGAGGAGTGTGGTGGCATGCTTGAAAGCATGGAGCACTTCCTGCTTCGGTGTCCCTTTAATACAGAGGTCTACAGCAGGGTGGGTGCTTCCACTGGCTGGCCCAGGCTGGCAGGCCTCTCTTATGCGGAGTGGTCCTATGGGGCATTCAGGTCCCTTGGTGGCCGAGATCGGGGCACTGTTTTCTTAGTTAGTTTAGTAACTAGGTTCTGCACGTGGAATGCACGGTGTCTAGTGTCTACTCAGCGGAAAGTCCTCCCCAGGGAAGAGGTGATTAGGAACATCCTGGGTGACCTGGCAAAAGTGCGCTCCTGGAGTTTGAGAGGCTGGGTGCAGGGAGGGCCTCTCTTCTATGCAGGGGTTTCTCCTTTAATGTGTCCTAGGGAGAGTTAGGTTCTGTGTGCCTGTGATAGGGTTGAGGTAGTTTTTTTTTTTTTTTTCCCTTTTATCTTTATTTTGTATGTTGTTAGGGAGGGTCAGGGTGATGTGCGGTAGATTAGGGTGAGAACCTCTATGGTCTCCAGTTCCTGGTGGGGCTGTAACCCTCACGTATAGATTTTTGTTTTGTAATTGGTAACCCGGGTATAGGGCTTGCAAGCATTGAACTTGGGCCTGTTCTTTGGTCATGGTGTGTAGTGGTTATTATTGATATATGTTATTATAAGGTTGTATATATATATATATATATATATATATATATATATATGTTGTATGTGTACTTAAAATGCGTGTAGGGGGATTTAGTTTAGGTGGGGTGGAGGGTTTCTTGGGATGAGGGGGGATGGGTTTTGGAGAATGGACGTCCGGCGGGATGCCAAGAAGATTTGCGGCGTAAGAAAGGCCACAAACTTTCATGGGACCTAGTGTGATAGGCCACAAACTTTCGTGGGACCTGGTGTGATAGGCCACAAACTTTCGTGGGACCTTTGGGGGAATGGTGGTGGGTTAGTTTAGGAAAAATACTACTAAAAAAAAAATTATAAAAAAAAAAAAAAAAATGTATGTATATATATATGTATGGTATATGTGTATTTATATGTATATGAAGCTGTATCATAAATTTTGGCCAGGTGGCCTATTTACTTTCTTTAGGGCAGTTGGCTGACTTTTTTTTTTTTTTCTAGAGGTGAATGCATGGGTATGAGTGTATGAGGAAAAAAAAAGGATATAGGTTGAGGTCTCTTCCCTTGCCGGGGGTGTTAATGAAATGGAGGAACGATTTGTTTCTATATATCTGTTGGACATTGGATTTTTTGGGTTTATGGATAATGTTTTCTTTTATTGAGTTTGTAAGTTTTGTCTTAGTTTTGACTGTAAGTTTAGTTTTGTACTTTTATAATAAAAGAGATACAGGATGTAACTCAGGATCAGTAATGTAATGTATGTACACAGTGACTGCACCAGCAGAACAGTGAGTGCAGCTCTGGAGTATAATACAGGATGTAACTCAGGATCAGTAATGTAATGTATGTACACAGTGACTGCACCAGCAGAATAGTGAGTGCAGCTCTGGAGTATAATACAGGATGTAACTCAGGATCAGTAATGGAATGTATGTACACAGTGACTGCAAACCCGCAGAATAGTGAGTGCAGCTCTGGAGTATAATACAGGATGTAACTCAGGATCAGTAATGTAATGTATGTACACAGTGACTACACCAGCAGAATAGTGAGTGCAGCTCTGGAGTATAATACAGGATGTAACTCAGGATCAGTAATGTAATGTATGTACACAGTGACTGCACCAGCAGAATAGTGAGTGCAGCTTGGAGTATAATACAGATGTAACTCAGGATCAGTAATGTAATGTATGTACACAGTGACTGCACCAGCAGAATAGTGAGTGCAGCTCTGGAGTATAATACAGGATGTAACTCAGGATCAGTAATGTAATGTATGTACACAGTGACTGCACCAGCAGAATAGTGAGTGCAGCTCTGGAGTATATACAGGATGTAACTCAGGATCAGTAATGTAATGTATGTACACAGTGACTGCACCAGCAGAATAGTGAGTGCAGCTCTGGAGTATAATACAGGATGTAATTCAGGATCAGTAATGTAATGTATGTACACAGTGACTGCACCAGCAGATAGTGAGTGCAGCTCTGGGTATAATACAGGATGTAACTCAGGATCAGTAATGTAATATTGTACACAGTGACTACACCCGCAGAATAGTGAGTACAGCTCTGGGGTATAATACAGGATGTAACTCAGGAACAGTAATGGTAATGTATGTACACAGTGACTGCACCAGCAGAATAGTGAGTGCAGCTCTGGAGTATAATACAGGAGGTAACTCAGGATCAGTAATGTAATGTATGTACCAGTGACTACACCAGCAGAATAGTGAGTGCAGCTCTGGGGTATAATACAGGATGTAACTCAGGATCAGTAATGTAATGTATGTACACAGTGACGCACCAGCAGAAAAGTGAGTGCGGCTCTGGGTATAATACAGGATGTAACTCAGGATCAGTAATGGAATGTATGTACACAGTGACTACACCAGCAGAATAGTGAGTGCAGCTCTGGGGTATAATACAGGATGTAACTCAGGATCAGTAATGTAATGTATGTACACAGTGACTGCACCAGCGAATAGTGAGTGCGGCTCTGGGGTATAATACAGGATATAACTCAGGATCAGTAATGTAATGTATGTACACAGTGACTACACCAGCAGAATAGTGAGTGCAGCTTGGAGTATAATACGGATGTAACTCAGGATCAGTAATGTAATGTATGTACACAGTGACTGCACCAGCAGAATATGTGAGTGCGGTTCTGGGTATAATACAGGATGTAACTCAGGATCAGTAATGTAATGTATGTACACAGTGACTACACCAGCAGAATAGTGAGTGCAGCTCTGGGGTATAATACAGGATGTAACTCAGGATCATAATGTAATGTATGTACACAGTGACCACAGCAGAATATAGTCAGCTTGGGGATAAACAGGATGTAATCAGGATCATAATGAATTATTACACAGGGACGCACCGCGATAGTGATGCGCTTGGGTAAAATACAGGAGTAAAATCAGGATCAGAAAAGAAAAATATGTACACGTGCTCACCAGCAAATATGAGGCGCTCGGGGGATAAAAGGAGTAACCCGGAAAAGAAATTTAAATTACAATACTGCCCCCAGCAAAAAGAGGCACTTTGGGATAAAACAGGAAATAACCCGGACGAAGGAAATTAGACCAGGCTCACCCAGAAAAATTATCATTGGGAAAATAAATTAAACCCCCTAGTAATTTAAATTTTACACAATCCCCAGCAGAAAATGGTGGCCGGGGGAAAAAACGGATTAATCAGGGCATAAAGAAAAGAAAGTACACATGACTCACCAGCAGAATATAGGCAGCTCTGGGTATAATACAGGGATGTAACCAGGTCAGTAATGTAATGTATGTACACAGTGACTGCACCGCAGGGAAAATTTGGTCGTCTGGGATAATCGGATGTAAATCAGGAAAAAGTAAGTAATGTTGTACACAGTGACTCACCAGGAATGTGAGTGCAGCTTGGGTTTAAAACAGGTTTAACCCGGTCAGAATGTATGTAGTACACATGACCACCGCAAATATGGTGCAGCCTGGGGTTAATACGGATGTAAATAGGATCAGTATGAAAAGTATGTACACGGGCTCACCACAAATATGAGGGTCTGGGGTATTTAAAACAGGAGTAACCTCAGGATCAGTAAAAGTAAAGTATGTACACAGGGTGCACCAGCGAAAAGTGAGTGCAGCTTGGGGGATAAAAGGAGTAAATCAGGACATAAAGTAAAAATTTTTTGTACACAGTGACTGCCCAGCAAATAGTGAGTGCAGGGGCCCGGGATAAACAGGGGGAACCAGGGGTCAGTAAGTAAAGTTAACAGGACCCCACCAGCAGAATAGTGGTGCGCCGGGGGGAAAAACAGGATGTAAAATCAGGACAGAATGTAAAATAGTACACAGTGATGCCCCAGAAATAGTGAGTGAGCTTGGGGTTAAACGGATTTTAACTCAGGATATTTTATGTAATGTATGGGAAAGGGTTTTATAACAGCAGTAGTGAGTGACCTGGGATAAAAGGATGTTTCCAGGTGAATGGGAAATTTTATGTAAATTTATGACAGGATAAGGGGGACCTGGGTATAATCAGATTGTAAATGGGGGCGTAAAGTAATGGGAGTCAAGTGATGCCCCGGGGAAAATAGTGCATTTTTAGTATAATACGGAGTCTAGGCGTTTTAATGTATGTACACGGAAATGCCCCGCAGAATGTGATCCCTGGGTATAAAAGGATGTAAATAGGGGGCGTAATTAATGAGTCCGTGATACCCCGCAAAATGGTCAGTTAGTTATCGGAATTAAAAGGATCAGTAGTAATGATGTAAATGTTTTCAAGGAAAGGATCCCCGGGGTTAATGGATGTTCAATATAATGTAATGAAAGACAATGTGCACCCGAGAAAATTGGGGGACCTGGAGTATAATCAGTTTTGGTAATGGGGTCGTAATGTAAAAATGTCAAAGTTCAAGGAAGTGATCCCTGGGGTTTTAAAAAATTTGGATGTTTTAAAAGTAGTAACCCATTTAAATTTCCAGCAAATATAGTGGATCTGGGGTAATAAGGATGTAAAGGATTTATGTATGTTTAAAATTGCAAGGAAAGTGGGAGCTGGGGTTTATAATGTGCATGTTTTCAAGTGTATTGTGGACCCCTGGGGATTTTAAAAATTTCATGTTTTCAAAGTATATTGTGGATCCCCCGGTACGTATAAGGCTGTTTTCAAGTGATATTGTGGATCCCTGGGAAAGATAAGTAAAGTTTTCAGTGATTTTGGATCCCTGGTATTTTATAATGGATGTTTTCAATTTATAAGTGGATCCCCTGGTATTGTATAAAGTGATGTTTTCAATGATAAAGTGGAAACCTCTGGAAAGTAAAATGTGGGGAGTTTTCAAGTGATAATGTGGGTCCCCTGGTATTGATACTGGGGCTTTTTTTCAAGGATAATTTTTGGGTCCCCCGCTTTCTGGGTAAAAAAGCATGTTTTCAAGTGAAATTTTGGATCCCCTGGTACTGCATAATGGTGGGATGTTTTTAAAGTTTGGGGTAATTGGGGGGGTCCCCGGTATGAAAAATTTTGCATGTTTTTTCCCAAATGATATTTGTGGATCCCCCGGGATTATATAATGTGAGGTTTTTAAAAATGATATTGTGGATCCCCTTTGGGAATTTTATTATGGCATGTTTTTAAGTATATTGTGGATCCCCCGGTATTATATAATGTCCTGTTTTCAAGTGTTTTTGTGGACCCCCCGGTATTGTGTAATGTGCCTGTTTTCAAGTGATAAAAGTTGGGTCCCCTGGGTTTTTGTGGGAATGTGCATGTTTTCCCAAATGTAATGTTATCCCCCCGGTATTGGGAAATGTGCAGTTTTCAAGTGAAAAATTTTTTTCCCCCGGTACTGTATAATGTGCATGTTTTCAAGTGATATTGGTTTGGGCCCCCGGTAAACGTATAATGTGCATATTTTCAAGTGGTTTTTGTGGATCCCTGGTACTGTTTAAAAAGTGGAAGTTTTCAAATTTATATTGTGGATCCCCTGGTACTGTATAATGTGCATGTTTTTTAAATGATAAAATTGGTCCCCTGGGACTGTAAAAAATTGCATGTTTTCAGTTATTTTTGGATCACCTGGTATTGTATAAGTGCTGTTTTGCCAGGTTTTTTGTGGAAACGCCTGGTAATGTATAATGGTGTTTCAATGGTAAAAGGGGGCCCCTGGTATTATTAAGTGCATGTTTTTTTTTAAATATAATGTGGTCCCCTGGTATGTTAAGTGCTGTTTTAAATGATATTTTGGGGTCCCTGGTATTGTTTTAATGGTGTTTTCAAGGAAATTTTGGGTCCCTGGTACGTATAAGTGCATGTTTTCAAATGATATTGTGGAATCCCCCGGGGATTTATAATGTGCATTTTTTTTAAGTGTAATGTGGATCCCTGGTACGATAATGTGCAGTTTTCAAATTTATATTTTGGTCCCCCGGGATTGAAATGGCATTTTTCAAAATTTATAATGTGGATTCCCGGTATTGTATAAGTGCAGTTTTTAAGTGATAAAGTGGAACCCGGATTGTATAATGTCAGTTTTCAAGTGAATTGTGGATCCCTGGCATTGTATAATGTGCATGTTTTTCAAGTGATAAAGGGGTCCCTGGTATGTATAAAAGTGCATGTTTTTAAGTTTAAAAAGTGGAAATTCTGGGGATTGTTAATTATATTTTTAAGTGATAATGTGGACCCCCGGTTTTGTGTAAGTGCAAGTTTTCAAGTCATAAGGGTCCCCCGGTACTGTATAATGTCATTTTTTAAAAGATAATTGGATCCCCGGTATTGTATAATGTGATGTTTTCAAGTGATATTGTGGATCCCCCGGTATGTATAATGTCAGTTTTCAAGTGATATTTGGGGTCCCTGGTATTGTATAATGTGCATGTTTTTAAGTATAATGTGGACCCCCGGAAATTTTGTAATGTGCTGTTTTTAATGATAATGTGGATCCCTGGTATTGTGTAATGTGCTTTTTTTCAAGTGATATTGTGGATCCCCCGGGATGTATAATGGCATGTTTTCAAATGATAAGTGGATCCCCCGGTACTGTATAATTTCATGTTTTAAGTGATAAAGTGGATCCCCTGGGTGTAATGTGCATGTTTTCAAGTTTTAATGGGATCCCCTGGATTGTAAAGTATGTTTTCAAGGATATTGTGGGGCCCCCCGGATTTATAATGTGCATGTTTTCAAGTGATATTGTGGGCCCCTGGGACTGTTAAAGGGCATGTTTTCAACTGATTTTGGGCCCCTGGCATTGTATAATGTGCAGTTTTCAATGATATTGTGGGGTCCCCTGGATGTTAATGTGCATGTTTTCAAGTGATATTGTGGTCCCTGGGATTGAAAAAGGCTGTTTTTTAGTGATATTGTGTATCCCCCGGTATTGTTTAAGGCTGTTTTCAAGGGAAAATGTGGATCCCCCGGTATGTATTGGGCATGTTTTTCAAGAATTTTGGATCCCCCGGCATTTTATAAAGTGCATGTTTTTAAGGAAATGTGGACCCCCGGGGCTGTATAATGTGCATGTTTTCAAATTCAAGTGGATCCCTGGCATTGTATAAAGTGCATGTTTCAAGTGAAAATGTGGGTCCCCCGTATTGTATAAGTGCTGTTTTCAAGTGATATTGTGGGTCACCGGTACGTATAATGTGCATGTTTTCAAGGATAATGTGGATCCCTGGTACTGAATAAAAGGGGTGTTTTCAAGTTATTGTGGACCCCCGGTATTGTATAAGTGCATGTTTTCAAATGATATTGTGGACCCCGGAAAGTATAATGTGCAGTTTTTTAAATGATATTTTGATCCCCCGGATTGTATAATTGCATGTTTTCAAGTGATTTGTGGATCCCTGGCATTTTATAATGTGCTTTTTTCAAGTGATAAAAGTGGATCCCGGTATTTTATAATGTGCATGTTTTCAATTATATTGTGGTCCCCCCGGGATTGTATAATGTGCTGTTTTTTAAGGATAATGGGATCCCCGGTATTGAAATGGCAGTTTTCAAATGTATTGGGATCCCTGGGATTTTTATAATGTGCATGTTTTTTAAATGAATTGTGGTCCCCCCGGTTTGTATAAAATTTATGTTTTCAAGTGTATGTGGATCCCCTGGTATTGTAAATGGCATTTTTTTCCCAAGTGTTTTTTATCCCTGGGATTTTATAAGTGCATTTTTTAAGGGTATTTTGGTCCCCCCGGTATTATATAATGGGCATGTTTTTAAGTGATATTGGGACCCCTGGTATTGTATAATGTGATGTTTTCAACTGATATTGTGGGTCCCCCCGGGATTGTTAATGTGCATGTTTTCAAGTGATAATGTGGATCCCCCGGTATTATTAATTTGGGTGTTTTTAAGTGATATTTGGATCCCCTGGATTGTATAAGTGCATGTTTTCAATGATAATTTTGGATCCCCTGGTAGTATAATGTCTGTTTTCAAGTGTGTTGTGGTCCCCCGGTTTTAAAATGTGCAGTTTTCAAAGTGA
>JARQOD010011884.1:0-21750 GCA_033576555.1 Oophaga sylvatica
GAAAACCGGGTTTTTGGGTTTTGGCGAATATGATTTTATTTTTTTTGAAATGTTTTAAATTCTTTATTTTTTAACTTTGAGACAGGTGTAGGCTGACGAGAGACTATTTCCCCCCATCAGCGGCTCCAGGTATCACTGTTACATGACAGTAGACATAGCTGAGGGAGAGTAGTCTCCATCAGTGATGCCTGCTGACCTGGGGTGACTTTTTTTTTGGTCATCGCTGCAAGTCACAGCATCTCTGCAGGTCACCGGGACATCTGACGAATGACCCCCAGTGATTGACGCGGTAATTTTTTTTTAATTGACACAAGCGCCGGCTGACTAAGACTACCTCACCAGAGCCTGCGACAAGTAGCTTTTTACCTCTTGTCCCGCAGGGCTCTGACGGCGGTAATGATCTATCAGGGGTAACGTTACTGCCGACAGAAGTGCTATGCCGGTGTTTCCCATGCTATAACACAGGGTGTAAAAACACCGGTTTTTGTGCTGTGTAGTTCGATATATTTGGTAATAAATTGGCAATATTGCAAATTCGGTGATCGTGAGCTGAACCGAATATTGAAATATTCACTCATCTCTCCAGAAACCCAGCCGAGTGTCTACATAGCTAAATACCATGCCTTACTTTCTTTTTTTAAATTATAACATAGAGATCTTTAGAAAAAATTTTTCTAAAGTTCGCTTGTGATATGTAAATGAGGCCTTTGACTATTGATCAGGGTTTGTGCCCTAGACTAACGACCTGCAAGATGTTATCACGCCCCCTGTGGGCGTGATAACTGACTTAGAAGGCATGAACGGCTTTTTTCCCTCATTGCATGTTCCTCTGAACCGGGTGTATGCATGCCAGCTTCAGAGAGGCGTACTGGGTGATGGAGTGAAGAGTTTACTGTCATGTGCAGTGCATCTCTCTGAAGCCGACACGCGTTCCCCCAGCTGCAGAAAATCAATGCAGTGAGAGAAAGAAGCTGTGCGCATGTGTAAGGTTGTAAAGCGCTAGTTATTAGCCAGCGCTTAAAACAAGTTACACACCCAAAGGGGCATGATAAAAATTAGGGGGCGACAGTTTGGGAAAACAAAACCCCTATGGGGTCCTCATTTACATATCATAAAGAAACTTTAGAATTACTTTTTCTAAAGAACTTCTATGTGTTTAAGTAAGGAAGAGATTTAGCTAGTAACAAACTGCTGGTGGTTATGGGGGCATGGGGGACCTAACAAGTTCCTTTTAATGTTTTTTTCGGGGTTGCAGTACCAAATGACCTCTCTTTTTCTTTCAAACGCCCTTCTTTTTTTCCATGCCTTTTCCTTTTTTCTTTGTTTTTTAGACTGCTTATTTGGAAAATGTGTAAGGAATTATAGTAAACAGATTAAAACTGGACATTTAGGTATACCATAGTAAAAACATGTTACTTGACCAATCTTACATCTGAGGCAATCAATAGATTTTATTTTTCTTACAGAAAATTTGTTTGAAAAATATTAATTAAAAATCTCAAAGCGTAAATGCACTTGGACTTATACTTCACCATTTGACTTTTGTTTTTTCCTGGCACAGAAGTTAGGAATGCTGATTAATTAGATAAGGGTAGAATTTGAAGATATATTGATACGTCAGAGTTTATTTTTAAGCTAATTCCTTAACCCCAACCCCCAAGGGTGTTTGCACATTAATGGTCGGACAAATTTTTAAATTCTGACCACGTCTCTTTATAAGGTTATAACTCTAAAAAGCTTCAACAGATCTTCGCGATTCTGAGAATTATTCTCGACATATTGTACTTCTGACAGTGGTAAATTTCTTCGGTATGACTTGCATTTATTTATAAAAAAAAAACAAAATAGGCGAAAAATTTTAAAATTTTGCAATTTTCAAATTTGAATTTTTTATTCCCTTAACAGAAAAATATGCACCACAAAAAGTTAATGAATAACAAATTTTCCCCCTGTCTAGTGTAGCCCAGCTGGCGGACCCATGTTACCCTGGAAGATGCACGAAAGGTAAACCCACAACAACCCATAAGCACAAAACTCCCATTTTCCTGGTGCCACCGAGGGGCCCTTGGAGACGAAGAGGGGGTGAAGGAGTCAGCTAGAGTTAGCTATCGTTTGGTTTTTACCCCCGAGTGTCAGTTTTTACCTCAGCGAGGAATTACAGCAGACGTGAGAGATTCCGTCAGAAGGCAGTTACCCAGACGAGCGAAGGGAAAGACAGCCAGAAAGAGAAAGCCGAAATTCGCAAACACTCAGTTTAGGGTGGAGTCCCCGGGAGTGGGAAAAATTCCACTTAGCCTGGTCAAAAATTATTTACGTGAAACCTTAGTGAGCTTTTAGTGAGTAAGGTCCGCTATTTAGCGATACGAACGGGGAAAATTGATATCGGCCCTATTAGCTGATCGGGGCCCTTTTGATTCCGAATACCGATATTTTCGTCATATCGAATACCGGATCGGATTTGTCACGTCACGTGATGTCCTCGGGGGGGGTCTGTCAAAATCGCGGCACTACCGGCAGAAGATCCCGGGGTCACCCGGACGCTTGGGGCCCCCAAAATCTTTCCCTGCGGTCACATGCATTTTTTTTTGCGATAACGCAGTGACGCGGGTAACCCCCCCGAAAAAAAGCCCCATGATGTCACAGGGGGGGAAGGGGTAATCACTTGCTGCCCCGGGATGCGGGGTCTCCCGTTTTTCTGAGGGGACAGAGCTGGATCCGGGGACCCGTTACTATGGACTGGTGGTCAGGTGGTATATTTTTTTTTTTTTTTTTTTTTTTTTTTCAGGGGGTCGATGGGTCGCAGGGGGAACTGTAATAAAAGTAATGAAAAAATTTTTTTTTTTTTTATTAAATTAAAAAATTTTTTTTTTAACATTCACCCGCCGGGGACTCAACAATTAACTATTTATCAAAAATTTAACTATTTTCAACATTTAACATTTACATACAGGGCCCCTGTCCGGTTTTTATATTTTTTTGGGGCCGGGGGGTTCCGGTACCACCGGGGATTTTTTGATGCTTGCCAAACACCGAGGACCAAGGCCCCGGGCCCCGGGACGTCGTGTGGCCTTACTGCAAGTCGGACCCCCTAAGGGGGGTCTGTGTGGCCACCTTTTCTCTCCCCCCGGGTCGGAACCCTATGTCCCGGATGAACGAACCCCAGGGGGCCAACAGGCCCGGGAGGGCCACTATTTTTTTATCATGTCCAACTGGGGGTGAGGAGACCCCAGAGGGAGGGTGGGTTTACGGGGGGGGGTGGGCATTTGCAGAGGCCGGGTGGGGGCTGAAGGCTCCGAGGGTCTCACGGGGTTCCCCTACACTGGGGGGAGGGGGGGCGCACCGGGTCCCTTTTTGGCGTACCACCCATTGAACCCCCCAGTGGGGGGTGAATCCCAAGCCCCGGCAACAGGTCCCTCCCCGGGTGCCTTCTGGGAGGGAGCCCCCACCCCCCCGGGGGCACAAAAACTTTAAATAAAGTCCGGCCCTGGATGAAGCCCCAACCCCTTTCAATTTAAACCCCCGTACTCCCCCTTACGCCGCGGCTCCCTCGGGGGTTCCTTATCCTTTCTCACCGGTCCTTATCTCCCGGGTCCGCCCGGGGTTACGTTGGAAATTTTTTAGGTTCTCGCTGCCCCTTTGTCGCCTGCCCGCTCCCAACTCTCCACTCTTCCTCCTACAGGTTGAAATTTCCTCCACCACAGCTCCATGTCTCCACCACCCACTGCAGCTGCAAGCCCGGGTTTGCGGCAGCTCCCTGGCCCCCCCCTCCGGGGGGCGTCCCCCCGGGGAAGCAGAGGCCTAAATCAAAAAACAGGGGGGGCCCGGTACAGGGGGGATGCTATTCCGCGGGCCCCTCCTCCATGAGGGGGTTTTGTCGCTTCTTTGTCTCGGGGGGGGGGCAGACGGGGGTCTGGGGCCCCTGACGGTGCTGTTTTTTTTGCAGGAACGGGTGCCTCCACGCAAAAAGTCAACCGGATCACTTTGCAAGGGCTTTCTACTAGAAGGGTGCCTCACCCCGGTACAGACACTTCAGGAAAGGGGGGTTGGGGCGCCGCCCAATTTTTTTTTTAGGGCACGCCAGTCGTTTCCATCCTGGAACCCCTCCTCCCGGCCCCGGGCCCCCTTTTGGGGTACCCCCCTCTTGCAGCGTAGGGGGTTTACAGGCCGGGTGCCCAACTGATTCCGTGGCGATCGGGTCGTTCCCGTGGGGGGAAGCTCTGACTGCCCCCCCCCTTAAAACATTGCTCGTGTCCTTAAAAGCCATCTCTGCCAAGCACATTGTCTTTGCTCTGAAGGGCCCCTTTTTGGGGGGAGGCGGACCTTCGGTTATTTTGCACACGAGGAGGATGAGGGGCGGAACTGAAGAGCGGGGGGGCACGAGTTACTTGCGACATTTCAGTGCGGCCATCTTTCGCGCCACTGAGTGATTTACCCCCCCGAAGAGCAGCCCTTTTCTTCACCAGTGCCTCGTCGGCGCAGATAGGCGGAAAAAATTGGGGAAAAAAAATTTTTCTGATGTTTTAAAATTCCAAGCACAGAGCTTTTTTACATTGAATGTAAAACTTAAATAAAGTTTATAAATAGTCACAATGACAGTATATATATAAATGATTCAGTGTGTATTTTTTGGGTTTTCAAAAAAAAGAAAGGGTTTTTTTTTGTTGCGATATTTTGTTCCCCCAGACTTTTATGGCTTCCGTATCGGAATCGAATACGGGATATTTAGTGTACGGTTTTACCATTCCGATCCTATTTTTCGATATCGGCATACGCTCAACACTTGGCGCGCTTTTGGGGGGGGGGAAATTAAAAAAATGACATCTGCGCTGCTTGTGCTTATGATAGTGGGAGAGTAGAGAAAGGGAGGGAAAAGGAAGAGGAGTGACAGAGGTTAACCAGCATTTCAGCTTACCTCCCCCCTCACCCCGGCACCGGGTCCGCCTTGCCAGCATCTGCACGACTGGGGGGGGACCCGGGGAACCTGCTGGACTACAGGCCGCAGGGGCCCAACGTGCGATATAACCCCGGGGCAGGAAAAAAAGGGTCTGGCCTGATCAGCCATATAGAACTTAGTTCTGTCCACATGAAGGCCCCACCACAAGGCAGCCCCGGGGGGAGCTGAGAAACGGGGTTTTTGTTTTAGCAATCAAAATCACACACTTAAAAAGAAGAAAAGGGCCCAACCCTACCAGGGGGGTTTCTGGAGGCGTCCTCCACCCTGCAGCCCCCGGTCGTGCCTACAACTTACCTCAAAAAGGACAGAAAGAGACTTTCTTGTGTGTGTCTGCCTTTTGATCCCACCCATTTTTCCCCCCCCATATACCCTAGGGACAGTTTTCCCGGGGGACTTAACACCTTGCTGCCCGTAAAACCCCCCAGGGGATCTACCCGCAGCGCTGGTCACCCGCCCCGGGCATAGGGGTCACGAACATTTCACAAACCCCATAACCCCCCCGAAAAATTCCCCCTTTTGTGAGCGCCCAGGGCAACAGACCGAGCGTGCTACCCGTGACATTCCCCGTGAAGGAACGGGCTGGTGCCGAGTCCCCCCCCCAGGCCCTGGCTACGGCGACTCATCAATTTACATCACCAATTTTGGAAAAAACATTTTTATTAGGCCGTTTAAAGTTTTAAAATTTGACCATGATTTCTCATTTTTTTAACCCCAAAATTTCAAAACCTTTTTTTTTGGGGGCCCCCTCACATTTGAAGCACTTTGAGGGGTCTTATGGCAAAAAACCCCCAAAATGCCCATTCTAGAAACTGCCCCCCAAGGTATCAAAACCCCCTTCAAGAAGTTTATTAACTCTTCATGCTTCAAGGAGCTAACAAAAGGGAAGGAAAAAATGAACATTTTTAATTTTTTTGTCACAAAAAAAATTTTTTTACAAAAAATTTTTTTATTTTCAAAGGATAAAAGGGGGAAAAGGGCAAAGTTGTTGTGCAATTTCTCCAGAGATACCGAAACCCAATGTGGGGAAAAACACGTTTGGGCAAACGGCGGGGCCCTCGGAAGGGAAGAATCGCCATTTGCTTTTTCAAACCAAAATTGGCTGGAATTGGGATTGGCCCATGTCGAGTTTGGAGACCCTGATGTGCTAAACAGTGAAACCCCCCACAAGTGACACTATTATGGAAACTAGACCCCAAAGGGAATTATCTGATGTGTGGGAGCACTTTGAAACCCCCAAGTGCTTACAGAAGTTATAATGCCCGGGCGTGAAAAAAAAATACTTTTTTTTCACACAAAAATGATTTTTAGTCAACAATTTTTTTTTTCCCAAGGAACAGGAGAAATTGACCACAAAATTGTTGTCCAATTTTTTCCTGAGTACGCTGATACCCCATATGTTTGGGGATCCACTTTTTGGGGCACAGAGAGCTCGGAAGGGAAGGAGCGCCGTTTGACCTTTTCAAACCGAAATTGGCTAGAATTGAGATTGGACGCCATGTCGCGTTTGGGAGCCCCTGATGTGTCTAAAAACAGTGGAAACCCTCCAGTTGTAACTCCAACTCTAACCCCAACACACCCTTTTCCCTAGTCCCAACGCTAACCATGACCCTAACCACAAACCCAACCCTAATCCCAACCGTAACCCTAATCTAACTTTAGCCCCAACCCTAACCTAACTTTAGCCCCAAACCTAATCCAAATCCTAACCCTAACCTGATAGGAAAATGGAAATAAATACTTTTTTAAATTTTATTATTTTTCCCTAACTAAGGGGGTGATAAAAGGGGGTTTGATTTACTATTTATAGCGGTTTTTATGTTTGGCAGCTGTCACATGCTAAAAAAAACGCTTTTTATTGCAAAAAAAGTTTTTGCATCACCACATTTTGAGAGCTATAATTTTTCCATATTTGGTTCACAGAGTCATGTGAGGTCTTATTTTTTGAGGAACAAGTTGAGGCTTTTATTGGTACCATTTTTGGGCACATGACATTTTTTGATCTCTTTTTATTACAATTTTGGGAGTCAGAATGAACAAAAACCAGCAATTCATGAATTTCTTTTGGGGGGCTTTTATACGTTCTGCGTGTGGTAAAATTGATAAAGCAGTTTTATTCTTTGGGTTAGTACGATTACAGCGATACCTCATTTATATCATTTTTTATGTTTTGGCGCTTTTATACAATAAAAACAATTTTATATAATAATTAAATAATAATAAATAATTTACTTGTAAATAATTATTTTTGCATCGCTTTATTCTGCAAGCTATAACTTTTTTATTTTTTTGCTGATGATGCTGTATGGCAGCTCGTTTTTTTGTGGGACAAGATGTCGCTTTCAGCGTTCCATGTGTATTTATATCTGTCTTTTTGATTGCGTGTTATTCCACTTTTTGTTCAGCGGTATGATGATAAAGCATTGCTTTTTTTACTTTTTTTTAAGGGTTCACTAAAGGGGTTAACTAGTGGAACAGTTTTGTAGGCGGTCGTTACGGATGCGGCAATACTAAATATGTGTACTATTAATGGGGTTTTTTTACATAAAAATAATGTGAATATTGGGGAAAGATTTTTTTTTTTATTTATTTAGGGATTTTTTAAAAATATTTTTACACATGTTAATTTTTTTTTACTTTTTTACTTTGTCCCAGGGTGGGACACCTATTATAGTGTCTGATCGTGATCTGATAGTTTGCTCTCAGCAGGCACTGACAAGCCACCTCCCTGCGGACCGGACGGGACCCCGCGGCCATCTTGGATCTGGGGGCCTGCAGGGAGGAGGCCCCTCTTACAACGCGATCACATTGTGTTTGTTCTGAGTGTCTCAGGAAGCATGCAGGGAGCTCCCTCCCTGCGCAATGCTTCCCTATGCCACCGGAACGCTGCGATCATGTTTGATCGCAGTGTTCCAGGAGTTAAAGTGTCAGGAGTGGTCCGAGACTGCTCCTGGCACTTAGTGCCGGGTGTCAGCTGGAGAATCAACTGACACCCGGCCGCGATCAGCCACGCTCCCCTCGTGAGTGCGGCTGATCGCGTATGACGTACTATTCTGTCCATGAGAATTAAGTCCCGGTCACATGAACAGAATAATACGTTCAGATGGAAGAAAGGGGTTATATTAGCAAAAATTTCCATATATGTTTTAATGTTTGAAAAGAGCCTGACTCTAGATTATCGTGCTTGTACTACAGTACCTGTGGACCTCATTTAGTTTTTATACATTCAAGAGTGCCTGATCCTCCAAATATTTTGTCTCTTGATCATTAAATTAAGGCTGAAGTCACACTGGCGACAAAATCGGACGACTGCAATGCGATGAAATATCGCATTGCAGTCGGACCTATGTTAATTATGGAGCAGCTCCCAGTATCAGATTTTTTGTGGTCCGTTTTAAACGTCCGTGTGCAATCACAGCATGCTGCGATTGTCACCGATTGTCGGCGACATCGCCAATGCAAGTCTATGGGAGCGATGAAAAATCTGATTACAAACGGACCGCATGTGACTTGCGATGAAATCGCATCGGTGTCCTTTAGAAAAGCCGGCAATTCATCCCGGCTATACTGAAAATCACACTGACAGCTTTAATAAAGACTAGAAAGAATAGATATATACACATAGAACACATATATATATATATACATGTCATTGTGACATGTACATATACATATATTTATAGTTCCTAGACTTCTACATACTGTTATAGCCGCTAATTCAATTGCCGGGTTTTGTGAAATCACAGAAGCCGACATGAAATGATACATTGTTTCCACACAGTTAACCATGTCATTTCCTGTATTTTGATATTTGTTTAGAACTTACAATTACATGAGTGTATTGTGCAAAATTGCAGACATGTAGGGGTTAATTAAAGGTGTAATTTCGTTGAAAAAAAATGCGTGGGCTCCCGCTGTATTTTCTCCACCAGACAGACAAAGCAAAGCGAGTGGGGGCAGATAATAATAGCCTAGGGAGGGTACATTTTTTTTGGGCCCCCCCTGGCTACTAACATCTGCCCCAGACACCCAGAAAGGGCAAATCTATAATTAGATTTGCCCTTTCTGGCACTTTGCCCGTCTATTCCCATTGCCCTGTAGCGGTGGCGAATGGGTTAATCTCACCTTACTGTCACCTTTGATTGAAAGGTGACCTTAAGGCAGGTTAATAATTGAGAGCTGTCAATTAGACAACTATCATTATTAATCCTATTGAAGTAAATAAAAAACACACACACACTTTAAGAATAAATAATTTTAATGAAATAAAAACACATTTTTTGACCATATTTTATTTTACACTTAATCCGTGCGAAGCCATTGATCTCCTAAAATAAGAAAAAAAATAAAACACACATTATTCTTACCTATTCTGCCGATCTGTCACGTCCACGCTGTAATCCTTCACAAAGGGTTAACTAGCTTGGAGCCAAGCAGTGCAAGTAATCCTGCATGCTCAGCTCAAAGCTCCTGAATGAATAAGTTCCTCTCCTGGGCGACAGGAGAGGATGTGTTTCATGAATGAGCTTAATTGATTGTGTCCACTTTCCCTTTAGGTCAGGTCACTACAGTTAATTGGCAATAAATCAATTAAGCTCCATTCATGAATCTATTCCTCTACTTTCGCTGGGAGAGGACCTTATTCATTTCAGGGGAATACAGGTCGAGACAGCATTATTAGCTCCTGCGACCTGTAACCTGTTAACCCTTTCTGATGGATTACACCGTGGGACCTGACTGTACATCGGATTGGTAAGTATAATTTTGCTTTTTTATTTTATTTTTATTACAGGAAATGGGTTTTTAGCAGGAAATAAAATATGGTCAAAAACTGTGGGATTATTTAATTAAACTTTTTTTTTATTAAACTGTGTGTGTTTGATTTTTCTTTCATACAATAGGATTAATAATTGATAGTTGTCTAATTGACAGCTCTCATTATTAACCTGCCTTAAGGTCACCTTTCAATACTAAGGTGACAGTAAGGTGAGATTAACCCATTCACCCACCGCTACAGGGCAATGGGAATAGACAGGCAAGTGCCGAAAGGGCGAATTAATTATAGATTTGCCCTTTCTGGGGGTGTTGGGGGCAGATGTTAGTAGCCAGGGGGGGCACAAAAAAATGTACCCTCCCTAGGCTATTTTATCTGCCCCCCCGCTTTGCTTTGTCTGTCTGGTGGAGAAAATACAGCGGAGCCCACGCATTTTTTTCCAACGAAATTACACTTTAATTAACCCCTACATGTCTGCAATTTTGCACAAATACACTCATGTAATTGTAAGTTCTAAACAAATATCAAAATACAGGAAATGACATGGTTAACTGTGTGGAAACAATGTATCATTCATGTCGGCTTCTGTGATTTCACAAAACCCGGCAATTGAATTAGCGGCTATAACAGTATGTAGAAGTTAGGAACTATAAATATATGTATATATACATGTCACAATGACATGTATATATATATATATATGTGTTCTATGTGTATATATCTATTCTTTTTTTGTGATTGAAATACTATTCTTTTTAGATCCATTATATGTCAGTTTTGCAAGCCTGCGAGAAAATCTCGCAAGTCGGATGAAAATCGGATGTTACAAGGTACACACACATGCGATTAAATCGCATCTTTGAAGGAAAATCGGATGCCAGAAGGATGTGTGATGTTTGCATTTTGATCGACAATCGACCGTCTAAAACGGACCGATTTTTTGTGGCTGTGTGTGACTCCAGCCTAATTAATAAACTAGGAATATTAGGAGTTATAGCTGAAAACAAAAGTCAGGCTTTATACTTAATGCCCACATACACTATAGTAGCTTTAGTGAATATCCATCACCTATAGATCTTCATACTTGTATCAAAACTGACAAGTTTAAAGCATTTTTTCCAAATGAAATCACACAAAATGAAATGGAAGGGAGAAATGTGGGTGTGCTGAGCTCCTGAAAAAGCATGTACAGGATTCAGATGAATTGTCGTTTATTCCCAACGCGTTTCTAGATCAACCGGACCTCTTCTTAATGATAATATTGTGGTTCCCCAGAGGAAGAGGTCCGTTAACCTAGAATTGGTGGGAATAAACTGCAATCTATTTTCTCTATTTGTCTAAATCCTGTAAATTCATTACCAGCAGCTCAGCACACCCGCATTTCTCCCTTTCATACTATCGATATTAGTCTATCCAATCAGTGAAGCAGCAGAAGCTGGGTTATTGCTATGTTAGTCTATTCAATTGCTGTGGGCTCAAAACTGCATGCTATTTGGTTAATACCCTATGTGGCTTTTTGTCAATCCCCAGTCTATTAAAGGACGAAATAATTTTTTACAAAGGAGGAGGGGATACATTTTTTGGGTTTTTATTTTAGGAAACAAACTTCTGCACATTTTTATATAATTGGAGTAAAAACTTTATTCATTAATGACTCATACTTTAGTCAGTTTACCATACTAAAAAACTAGACTTGGTGCTACATTTAATTCTATAACTTTCTGATTGTGTTTTGTTAATTTGTATTTTTTTCTTAGTTCCCTTTTGTTGGTGACCTCTTCAGAACAAGTAAAAAGAACCAATGAAGCTTGAAAAAAAAAACATACTTAAATAATAGTAAACGTGTGTTCATACCATTCGGTCCTGTTTTATGAAGTCTATATTCCATTTCCCCTCCTTCCGAACAATAAACTATGCTGAAAAAACATGAAATAGTGCCGAATATTGAAACCGTTAATAAGAATTACACTGAATAGTTTTATTTGCGTCCAAGTGAACTTCTCAGCTCTTACTGACACCACCCTTGGGGAGAATTTAATAGTTTTAACGGACCAATATCAATTAAAACTGTTGAAAAGCTGGGAGAGAGATTCAGCTTATTAACAGTTTAACCATACGGGGCCCCTTTGAAGTGCTGGGTGTCCTAACAATCGTCAGCATGCTGGACCCCTGCCAAGCAGTGATAGTCTGGGGTCGAACCCTCCTGAAAAACTCATCTGAACAGCAGTTGTCGAGCTGGGAACTCCAGTGTGCATGTGGTCATGTAGCAAAGTCATCACCTTATAATAACTTCAAATAAGTTTAAAAGTGTCTAAACGAATGGTTTGGGCATTAAAAGGAATAAACCTTGTTACCTTATGGGGTTTCCCTTTTTAGAAAGTACAAAAAGCAGCTGGACGCTGTCACCAAACTCCTTTAATATAGCAGAGAGGACTAATGTATACAATTATCATATAGGAAGCATGTAATTAAATATTAGCCTTTGTTTTCTAACAATTCTAAAAAAACAGAAAAAATTAAGAAACTTAAGTATATATTTATTTCTGTACCTTAGCAGTGTCAATCAAATGAAAAAGAAATTAATATAAATATGTAAAAACTTGTCTCTTGCCTTGTTTTTTTTTCTTTTGTACAGTTTTCCTCACAATTTTTATGGCACATGTAAAAAAAACATACTCAAACACAGCATGAAAGCTGCCTCAGCAGTGGCATTTTTACACTATTTTTGGTGCCTTTTTTGCACAATTGTGTCTGTGGAGAACAGACACCCTCAAAAACACATCCGTTAAAGCATGCTGTGTTTTAAAAAAAAAGTCAAAAGTCTCAGGAATCAAGACATCAGAGAAAGTCTGCCACATTTAAATTTGGTGTGTTGAGAATTCTAAGCTTGCTTAAAAAAGCCCTAGAAGGCAAATTTCAGACGTTGTTTAATGTACATGCTCTATCTTAGCTTTCCAAACAAAAAACTACCCACTTTTAGTGTAGGATAAGTTCACGGGTCTGAGTTATTGTAAATCTCTTTTAACCCCTAATGTCCACTGAGTGCAAGTCCGTCATGGCAAGGTGCCAGTTCCGGCCCAGGACGGACAGCACTCATGCCTTTGATCTACCACTGCGTGTAAACACGCAGTGGTGATCAGTGCCGACAGCTGTCACAGAACTGACAGGCACGGCAAGCGGTGCGGGGGACCTTTCCCGGGGTCCCCGCACCTACAGCCTTTGCTTGGTCAGTCAATCTGACTGACCAAAACAGCAGCGATCGGCAGGAGAAGCTGAAATTTCAGCTTCCCCAGCGCTCATGCAGGACCCGGGCGCTTGCAGTGGCCAGGCTTCCTGCACTGACGCCAGGAGGGGAGCCCCCACCCCCCTGGCTGTTAACCCCCTACTGCTGCGATCCAGGGGCGATCGCAGAGCTCGGGGGGGGGGCAGAGGGTCGGGAGCTCCCTCTGGCCCAATCGCACCCTGCAGTGTATTTGCAGGGCCCGATCTCTGCCTTGATGACCCGGGGTTGTCATGACCCCGGGTCATTTAGCTACAGGAAGTGCTGTGATCATGTACAGCGCTTTTCCCATAGGTACAATGCTTGCAAGTGGCATTGCAATGCATTGTCTGCAATCAAAAGTAAAAAAAATGAAAGTCCATAAAGGGACAAGTGAAAAAAATCATTTTTTTAAAAAAAATTGTAAAAAAAATATTAAAAAAATTTAAAAAAAATCCCCTAAAAATACACATTTTTATGTAATAAAAAAATAAAAACAAAAAAATACACAGTTAGTATCGCCCCTGTCCGTAAAAATCCCATCTATAAAAAACGTAACCCTAGTTAACTCCTTCAGTGAAAGCCGTAAAAAAAAACAAAAAAAAGTATAAATTATATTTTTCCAAGCGGTACATCATACCGCTTTGGAAAAAGTGCAATAAACACGCGTCAAAAAGTCCATATAAATAATCATGGTACCGCTGAAAAGTTCTTGTCCCGCAAAAAAACAAGCCATACATAATCACAGCGAAAAAAAAAAAGTTTATAGCTGCAGAAAAACTGTGCAAAAATAATTATTTTTTCTATAAAATTTTTTTTGGTAAAAAAACCCAAAACATAAAAAAAAATTATAAATGAGTTTTTCGCTGTAATCGTATGACCTAAGAAAAAAAAGCTGCTTTAAAAGGGGGAACAGCGTATCAGGACAAAATGCACAATAAGCTTTTGGGGCCTATTTCTTTCCCGTTCCCTTATAAAAAAAAAATTTGGGGGCAAAAAGGGCCTTTTTGTGGAAAAAAATATGATTTTTTTTATTTTCACGGCTTACTTATAAACTTCTGTGAAGCCCTTGGGGTTCAAAGTGCTGACCCACATCTAGATAATTCCTTGGGGGGTTAGTTTGCAAAAGGGGTATTTGGGGGGGGTTTCTATGTTTAGGCCATCAGGGGCTCTCCAAGCGCGACATGACACCCCAACCATTCCATCAAAGTCTGCATTTAAAAACGTGCTCCTTCCCTTCGATCTCTGCCATGCGCAAAATAGGGGTCCCCCCCACTTGGTATCAGCGTACTCAGGGCAAATTGCACAATACTTTTGGGGTCCTTTTCTCCTTTTTACCCTTATAAAAATAAAAATTTGGGGCAAAAAGATTATTTTTTTTGTGGAAAAAAAATATGTTTTTTTTATTTTCAGGCTATACGTTTAAACTTCGTGAAGCATTTGGGGGTTTCAAAGTGCTCACCACACATTAGAAAATTCCCTTTGGGGGGGTCTAGTTTCAAAAGGGAGTCATTGTGGGGGTTTCTCGTTTGCACATCAAGGGCTATCCAAACGTGACAGACACCACCCGACCATTCATAAGCTCTTTTGAAAAAGGCGCTCCTTCCCTTTCGAGCTCTGCCATGCGTCAAAATAGTGGTTTACCCCCACATATGGGGTATCAGGTCCCTCAGGACAAATTGCACAATAACTTTTGGGGTCCTGTTACCCTTTGGAAAATAACAATTGGGGGTGGAAAATCATTTTTTGTGGAAAAGAATGATTTTTTTTTTTTACTGCTCTACTTTTATAACCTTCGTGAACCCTTGGGGTTCAAAGCTTACACACATCTAGTAATTCCTTGGGGGGTCTATTTTCCCAAAAATGGGTCATTGTGGGGGTTTCCACTGTTTAGGCAACAGGGACTCTCCAAATACGACTGGCGTCCAATCTCAATTCCACCCAA
Organism: Oophaga sylvatica; assembly: GCA_033576555.1. Lineage (NCBI taxonomy): Eukaryota > Metazoa > Chordata > Amphibia > Anura > Dendrobatidae > Oophaga > Oophaga sylvatica. Next base: position 14,930 of record JARQOD010011884.1, read on the forward strand.
AAAAAAGTCAAATGGCGCTGCTTCCCTTCCGAGCTCTGCCATGCGCCCAAATAGTGGTTTACTTCCCACCTATGGGTACCCAGCGTACTCGGGGGGGACTAATTGCACAATAAAATTTTGGGTCCTTTTATCCTTTGGAAAATAAAATTGGGATGAAAAGTATTTTTGGGGAAAAAAAATATTATTTTTTTAATTTTTCGGCTCTTACGTTTAACCTTCTGTGAAGCGCTTGGGGTTAAAAGCTTCCAACAATTTGATAAGTTCCAGGGGGTTAGTTTCCAAAATGGGGGTCACTTGTGGGGGGTTTCCACTGTTTAGGCAAAGGGACTCTCCAAATGCACATGGGTCCAATCTCAATTCCACCCAAAAAAGTCAAATGGCCTGCTTCCCCCCGGCTCTGACATGCGCCCAAATAGTGGTTTACCCCCACAAATGTGTTCGCGTACTCAAGACAATGCCCAATAACTTTTGGGGTCCTTTTTATCCTTTGGAAAATAATAATTTGGGATGAAAAGATCATTTTTGTAAAAAAAAAATATGTTTTTTTAATTTTACAGCTCTACGTATAACCTTTTGTAAGCCCTTTGGGGTTAAAAGCTCTCACAACACATTTAGATGATTTTGGGGGGTCCAGTTTCCAAAAGGGGTCACTTGTGGGGGGTTTCCACTGTTTAGGCCACAGGGATCTCCAAATGGACTTGGCGTCAAAATCTCAATTCCAGCCAAAAAAGCAATGGCGTGCTTCCCTTCCGACTCTGCCATGCGCCCAAATAGTGGTTTACCCCCACCTATGGGGTATCAGATCTCAGACTAATGCCAATAAATTTTGGGGCCCTTTTTACCCTTTTGGAAATTAAAAATTGGGTTTGAAAGTCTTTTTGTGGAAAAAATATGTTTTTTTTAAATTTTTACTGCTCTCGGTATAACCTTTGTGAAGCCCTTGGGGTTAAAAGCTCTCAAACACATTTAATGAGTTCCTTGAGGGGTCCAGTTTCCAAAATGGGGTCACTTGTGGGGGGTTTCCACTGTTTAGGGCACACAGGGACTCTCAAAAAGCGACTGACGTCCAATCTCAATTCCAGCAAAAAAGTCAAATGGCGCTGCTTCCCTTCCGACTCTCCCAAATGCCCCCCAAATAGTGGTTTACCCCAACTGGTAATGGGTGACTTGGAAAATTGTACAACAAAATTGTGGTTCATTTCTCCTGAAAACCCTTGAAAAAATTTAAAAAAATTGTGTCAAAGAAAAATTTGGGAAAAAAATTAAATGTTCTTTTTTTCCTTCCACTTTTCTTCAATTCTTGTGAATACCAAAGGTTAAAAAACTTCTTGAATGTGGCTTTGAACAGTTGAGGGGTGCAGTTTTTTAGAATGGTGTCACTTTTGGGTATTTTCTGTCATATTTCCCCTCAAATTCACTTCAAAAGGAGGTGGCCCTAAAAAAATGGTTTTGTAAATTTTGTTTTGGAAAAATAGAAATTGCTGGTCAACTTTTAACACTAAAACTTCGTAACAAAAAAAAAGTAAAGTGACATGTGGGAAATGTTATTTATTTTAAATAATTTTTGGGGATAACTTCCTGATTTAATGGCTAAAAATTTAAAAATTTGAAAATTGCAAAATTTTCAAAATTTTCATTAAAAAAGCAAGTTATATTGGAATTTTACCCCTATCAGAAGTAAATATGTCACGGAAAACAATCTCAGAACCCCCAAATCCGTAGAAGCGTTCCAGAGTTATAACCTCAAAAAGAAAGGGTCAGAATTGTAAAAATTGGCCTGGGTCTTTAACCTACAAAAGGGTTGGTCATTAAGGTTAAAGTCTTTTTTTTTTTTGAGACATGTCCATTTTTGTTTGATTTCATGGATCAAACCCGAATCATTGGATTCATGAGAAAAAGTACATGATGCAATAGGATGGTCCCAAATGCTGAAACGTGAGAAAAAACCTATTAGCCTGCAGATAAGGGTTAATCTGCAGGTTAATAGTGTTTGAACTGCCCATGTCCATACTGAAAGCCCGGCTACGGTAGAAAGAACTTGATTTCTTCGGCACCTCGGGTTTTTTCAGTATAGAGAAGGGATTAAAATGCCACCTACATAGTAACGGCATTTAAAGCCACATCCCTTTTCTGATGACAGCCGGGGCAACATTTCATCGTGTTGACCCCCTGTCATTTAATCCCGGGGGGGGTTTCAGCGCCGCCCACTGTGTACTGAGCGGTGACTAACCCCCTCCTCAAAGACTAAAGCACAACCGTCGGGAGAATAAATTAATTTTCTCAGGGGCCGGGCTTTTTATGCGGACACCAGTGTTCAAAATGTTTAACCCCGCAGAAAACCAAAAAGCCCAGTTTTAAAAGTGTTTTTTCACCGAAGGTTCCCTTTTTTGTTAAAAGTTAGAAGAAGCTTGGGTTTTAAAAATTTTCACATACAAGAAAAACAGATGCACACGATTTTAATTTGGGAGGGGGGGACGGAGCAAAATCCGCCAAACACAAGACCCCAGAGAAGCAACCCTTGGGGTTTCAGCCCCAAAAAAAAGCACAACTAAAAATACCTGGGCGTCCCCACGGGATCCTAAACCCCTTTTCACAGCCGGAATTTTGCTACCCAAAAAATAGAAGAGGAAAGCTAATCCCCGGAAAACCCCCCAAAAAAAGGGGGAACCCCCCCAAAAGAATTGGGGTTGACAGAGGAAAAACAACCAGACAGAAAAAGAATGACAAATAAAAAAATCCCACATTTGATTAAAAAAAAAACCTGAGACCACCACCCAAAACCACCTTTAATTTTGGGGTGTGACCCAGCTACCCAGAAAAAAAAATACAAGGAACAAAAAACAATCAAATACAAAATGAAACGAGGGCACGCAAGCCCCCAAAGGGGCTCGGTGAAGTCCGGGCAAACTCCAAAAAAGCGGAAAATCCAACACAAAAAAAAAAAAAAAAAGTCACTTATTAATGATCGGAAAGAAGATAAATTTTCCAAAAAAGACCGGAAGCAAAATTGATTACCGGCGAGGATCGGGGGAGTCAGCTCACTATATCCCCCCCCACCCCACCGACACCCTTCCTTAAGGGTTTAATACCCCAGAACCCCAGGGGGCCCCGCCCGAAGTCGCCCCAACACATTCACAACAGTATCCCCCTGGGGGGGTGTCACCGAACCCTCACGGCGAACCAGGCCGATCAATGATTTTGGTGAGGGGCGGGGAAAAAGCCCCCTACGGGTTCGGGGCAAACCCCAAAAGAATTGCCCCTCCAAACCCCTTCCATTAAAACCAATCGGAGTTTCCGCCTAAAAAACGAGAATCCAATTTTTTTCTCAACCACATACCCCAAAATTTTGCCCTCAACAAAAGGGGTCGGAGGCGCCCCCATGGAACACTGGCCGAAAAACCCCTTTTAAAATAAAATGTGGGAATACTTAGGATCCTAAATGCCCCGGGGAAAGAACAAGGGAAGGGGAAACCATTAAATTTCCCCCATGATTTCAAGGTCCAATGCCTTGGCTTAAATTTGGAGACAAACCCCTTCATAGGGATATTTTTGAGGAAACCCCCAAACTAAGCCCCCCCCACTTTAAAATAGGACCTCAGTCCTATGCCATTGGCAAATCGGGGGCCCTTTCCCCCTAGGAAAGAAACCCCCCCAAAATTTTGTCCCAAACTGCTGCTTTCTCCCACAATAGAGTAAAACCCCGGACAGCAAACCCCACCTGTCCGAAAAATCGAGGATGCCCCCCAAAATTTCAAAAAAAGGAGACATAAAAAGGGGGAGACTCCCCCTTTTTAAAGAGCAAACTCAGAAAAAAAAAAAAAGAGACCCATCACCCCATCCCGCACAAAACACTCAATAAGTCTCCAAAGGGCTGTTTTTTCTCTCTTTTTTCCCCTTGGTCTGGGGTGAAATGCAAGGAAAAAATAACTAAACCATTTAAACAAAATGTCCTAAAAAACGGAAAAAAAATTGGCTAATCTGTCAGACACAATGTTTTGGAAACCCCTGAAAAGAACTACCTTAAAAAAAAAAAAAGGGCCCCTTCGGGGGAGGAAGGCAATTAGTAGGGACAAGATTATTATCTTGGAAAAACTATCACAGATCACCCAATAACGGTCATTCTTGAGGAAGGGAGGCGAAATAAAATCCATGAGAATGGGCCTGGCCTCTTGGGCACAGGTAACGAGAGCAAGGATGGAAAAGAGCAATCCCACGGACTGCACAAAGTCCCCCACGCAGAGACAATGTACCACCCCAAAAACCACCACCCAAATTTTTGGGACCAAAAAAAACCCGGGATGCCCCCAAGCGGGAAGAATTAGACATAACATTCTTCCCCCGGTCGGGACAAAAAATTTCCCAACGGGGGACTTTTGGTTTATCCCCCTTCCCCCCGGCCCGTCTCAAAGGGGGGAGATGGGAAAAGAACACCCCCTTTTTGAAAAACAGAGGCTCGTTACCTCAGGGGAATCCCAAAGAAATCCTAAGGGGCTCCCTTTAAATTCTTAGTGCCGGGGGAAAAAAAAAACCCCAAAATTAAAACGGGGAAAAACAAGGCCCTCGGCCCCGTTGGGGTTAAGCCCTTGGCTGTTTTGAGGTTCTTAGGCCCCGGGGGAAAACCCCTCCCCATGTTTGGTCCTTCCACCAATGTCTCCACTCTTCAAAGGCCCACTTCAACCAAAAAACCCCAATTTTTTCCCCCTCATAATTGTTCAGCTGGGGGAAAAATTTGAAGCAAAGGGGGAAAGGGTTTTTTCTTAGAGGCCCCTGATCCTTTGGGACAAACAGCCCTCCCCCCAAACTCAAAATCAACCCCACCTGAAATGGTAAGAAACATCTAGCTCTGCAGAACGGGGGAAGAAGTGAATCCTGCTTAAATTACGAAACGAAAAGCCTGGGGGGGCCAATTCACCACTCAAACCTTTTTGGTAAAAACATCAGGGTTTCAAAATCCGGAGAAATTCCCCCAAAAAATTTCGAAAAAAATTTTGCAAAACCCAAAAATCTATGAAGACCCCTTTAATGTTAGGTTGAACCCAAATCACAAATCCTAACTTTACGGGGGCCATTTAATAACAAAGGAGAAAAAATGAACCCCCAAAAAAAAACCTTCTTATCCAAAAAAAATATATTGACCCTTCACAAACAGTGCTTTTTTTCAAAAAATCCGGAACCGTGCGAACTTTTTCCCCTGAGAGTCCCAGTCGTTGGGAAAAATAAGATATCGCCCCAAAAAAAAGTCAAAATTTTTCCCGAAATCCCGAAAATACATTTTAAAGGACTGGAAGACGGAAGGGGCATTGTGACCCAAAAGGCAAAACTAGGACTAAAATGTCCCTCTGGGTTGAACCCTTCCCCATTCACACGTGCTTGAGCGAAAAAGATTTACCCCCCGAGGAATCTTGGTAAACCAACACCTTTTCACTCGAAAAAGGGCAAATCAAGGTAACAAAATTGAATTTAAAAGTGATTTTATTAAGGATTTTGCAATCCCCCCCCAAATGACCTCCTGTTTGGCCCCAAAAAAAAAAACCGGAACCCGGTAAGAGAAAGGTCTATATGACCCTTTTCCAAAGACTTCCGATATAAGCGAAAAGCCCTGTTCAGTACAGAAAAATTTAAAAAAACCGACCCTTGGAAATTTACCACCAGCCAACTCAAAGCGCAATCATAACTATTGGAGGGGGCAAGATGCAGATTACCCCACTAAACACACAAAAACGGTCAATATCAGGGCATCTTGAGACTGGGGAAGGAGAAAAAAAAACTTGAGCGGGGGGGGCAGAAAAAACAGGAGGCAGTTTAAACATTGGCTCCCCAACGGCCCCGACAAAGTTTTTCCCCCAACCAAAACGGATTTTGAGTCTGTAACCAAGGGGAAAACCCAGTACAAAATGTCATGCAAATTATGCAACACCCAAAAAATTTTCAACTCTCCTGATGGCCCCGGGCAACCCGCATTATCACCTGGGTAAAAACTGGGGGTTTTTTTCCCCAAAAAGGGAAAAACAATGCCCACAAGGAATAGACTTTTCCAAGAGGTACAGGGAAACTTCAACGTTTGGCAAACAAAATCCATCATTATCTGCTCCCCAAAAAACAAAACCGAGCCCCAAAAAGTGGACATGGGCAAATCAGGGTAACATCAACGAAATTTTTGAAACTACCAAAACAACTGAGCGCGCAAAACCTTCCCCCCCTTGGGCAAGGGGAAAACAGAAACATCACCACAGTAGAAAAACAACCTATTACCTTTTTAAAAAACCCCTGACCTGTGCCCCAAAGCACCCCACATGCAGGGGGCCCCGGGCGACTCACAAAACACCAATCTCAGCATTCCTTTCGCTATGCAAACGTCTGTCAATTTGATTAGCAATGACATAGAGTTTGAACCAGGGGAAAAGGAATCCCCCCTAACAAACTTTAAAATCTCTGCCAGCCCCTTCCGAAAAAAAACGCCGAGCATCACTTTTCCTTTAGTAAAAGGGAAACCCATTTTCGAAATTTTGATAGTACAGTTCAGCAGCTTCATGACCCCCATTCAAGCCCCAAAATTTTTTTTTTTTTCCCCCCCGATCAGTGACATTGGTTCATGACAAAAAACCCCAACCTGAAAAAACCATTAACCCTCAAAAAAAGGGTCCCCAGGGGTAGGGGAAAAAACCCAATCCTGGGGGCCGCGCAACAGGGAGATGACAATTTGAACCCCCTGGCAGGCTTCCTGAGGACTTGTCTTCAGGGCAAAAAACAACTTTTCAGTTATTTTTAAAATTCCCCCAAATTTTTTGACCGATCCCCCCAAAAAAAATCTCATGGGGATC
>JARQOD010011885.1:0-21747 GCA_033576555.1 Oophaga sylvatica
TTGCCCTGATATGCTACAATTGTTTGCACACAGAGAGATAGGAGTCTGACACAGATACCACACTGGTCACTATGTGGCCTGGATTTTTTTATTTTATACCCCAAAATAGTGTATACTAGACAGAGGCGTAGCTAGGGTTTCGGTTTAGGGGGGGCGAAACATCTGAGTGGGCCCCTAACCAGAGAACCTCAGCAAATGACCGCGCTGTTGCCAAAATTAATCTATATATAAAAAGACCAATATTGATATCACCGGCATATGGTCAGTGGTAAATAACACCAGTCCTACAGAACATATAAGAGATCATAGCAGAGTTACAGATAATGACTTACCGCTGACGTTCTTTCTGATGGAATCGTTCACTTTTCATGTCTTTTCCATCTGGCCCAGACCGACATAACGACTCCTCCAGCCAGGACTCAACTACAGAGAATACAACAAAGACACGTTTCACTTCTTATATTGTCAGCACTGTCACGGTCACCAATTGGACTATTCTCAACCTGCACAAACTCCTCATCCTGCTGATACCCAATACTGAGCTGCTGCTGTCGTATGTGCCCCTATTACTACACCTGATACTCCAATACTGAGCCGCTGCTGCAGTATGTGCCCCTATTACTACACCTGATACTCCAATACTGAGCCGCTGCTGCCGTATGTGCCCCTATTACTACACCTGGTACCCCAATACTGAGCCGCTGCTGCCCTATGTGTCCCTATTACTGCACCTACTGTTTGGTTCTGTGTGACCTCTAAATTCTAAAGCACCCTCTATAATATAGTAATGCCAGGTGCATGGGCCCTAGAAAACAGTGCCCACATGTTGTCCCCTAGAATGTAATAATGCCCTGTGTGTGCCCCTTTGACAGTCACAGTAACCAGAGTTCCCCTATAACAATAAGTACCCACTTTACACTTAATGTCTCGAGTCTCCCCCCTGTACAGCTCCCCTATACACAGTATGATGCCCCCTCACTGGATATATACTGACCCCTCAATATCCCCAAACTATTTAATGGCTCCAACACTGTATGATGGCCCCACCACTGTAATCTCCACACTGTATGATAGCCCCCTAGATAGCCTCCATATAGCATAATACACCAGATAGTCCTCAATATAGTATAATGCACCCCCATAGACAGCCTATGTATTGTAATGCACCCCCATAAGCAGCCTCTGTATTATAATGCACCCCAACAGACAGCCTCTATATTGTAATGCACTCCCCATAGGCAGTCTTATTTATAATGCACCCCATAGGCAGTCTTATTTATAATGCACCCCATAGGCAGCCTTATTTATAATGCACCCCATAGGCAGTCTTATTTATAATGTACCCCATAGGCAGCCTTACTTATAATGCACCCCATATGCAGCCTTACTTATAATGCACCCCATATGCAGCCTTACTTATAATGCACCCCATATGCAGCCTTACTTATAATGCTCCCCATATGCAGCCTTATTTATAATGCACCCCATAGGCAGTCTTATTTATAATGTACCCCATAGGCAGCCTTACTTATAATGCACCCCATAGGCAGCCTTACTTATAATGCACCCCATATGCAGCCTTACTTATAATGCACCCCATATGCAGCCTTACTTATAATGCACCCCATATGCAGCCGTACTTATAATGCACCCCATATGCAGCCGTACTTATAATGCACTCCCCCATATGCAGCCGTACTTATAATGCACCCATATGCAGCCGTACTTATAATGCACTCCCCCATATGCAGCCTTACTTATAATGCACCCCCATATCCAGCCGTACTTATAATGCACCCCATATGCAGCCGTACTTATAATGCACCCCCATATGCAGCCGTACTTATAATGCACCCCATATGCAGCCGTACTTATAATGCACCCCATATGCAGCCGTACTTATAATGCACCCCCATATGCAGCCGTACTTATAATGCACCCCATATGCAGCCGTACTTATAATGCACCCCATATGCAGCCGTACTTATAATGCACTCCCCATATGCAGCCTTACTTATAATGCACCCCCATATCCAGCCGTACTTATAATGCACCCCCATATCCAGCCGTACTTATAATGCACCCCCATATCCAGCCGTACTTATAATGCACCCCCATATGCAGCCGTACTTATAATGTACTCCATATGCAGCCGTACTTATAATGCACCCCCATATCCAGCCTTACTTATAATGCACTCCCCATATGCAGCCGTACTTATAATGCACCCCCATATGCAGCCGTACTTATAATGTACTCCATATGCAGCCGTACTTATAATGCACTCCCCCATATGCAGCCTTACTTATAATGCACCCCATATGCAGCCGTACTTATAATGCACTCCCCCATATGCAGCCGTACTTATAACGCACCCCATATGCAGCCGTACTTATAATGCACCCCCTTTACAAAAATAATAAATCCTGTACTCCCCTCTCTTGCTCCCGGCTCCCGCGCTGCTCACTACTCTCCCTCTCAGCGTCTGACTGCCGGCGCCGGGCAGTGACGTCATCGCGCCCGCTGTCAGACGCTGAGAGGGGGATTATGGGAGAGAAGGAGCGCTCGCTCCTTCTCTCTCAATGCGGTCAGCTGTATTGGTTAGATGCCGATACAGCTGACCCTCCGATGATGGGCGGGGGGCCCACTGCTGGCACCGGGCCCCCCACCGCCTGCTCAGGGGCCCCATAGCAGCCGGGCGGCAGAGCAGGGAGTTTGATTCTCCCTGCTCTGCCGCAGAAAGTAACTGTGTCGGCGCGCTGTGCACGCAGATACAGTTACAGTAGCGTAGCTCCGGGTGGGCCCCCTCCGAGCGCGGGGGCCCGGGGCCACCGCCCCCTCTGCCCCCCGGTAGCTACGCTACTGATACTAGACCTAGGGTAGCAGACAGCTAAAAAAGTGTAATGTAGGCCTGAAAAGCAACTATTTGTAGAGCACAGATACAACAGGCGTCTGACCGAGATAACAGACTGTTCAATACGTGTCCTGGAGTTTTTTAAAAAATTTTTACCCCAAAATACTGTATATACCTAGGGTAACAGACAGCAAAAACAGTGGAATATAGCCGGAAATGCCACAATTTGTAGACCACAGATAGATATGGCGTCTGACGGAGATAGAACACTGTTACATATGTGGGCTGGATTTTTTTGGGCCCACCAAAATTGTGTCAATAACTAAGCTATGACACTAAAAAAAAATTGTTGGAGTACTAAATTTGTAAAATATTTAGCGCAATGATATGTGATGCGTGTGGAATACAAAACACAGTGATAAATATAAGAACTGTAGCTAAATATTTTTTGGCCACCTAAAGATTTTTTGGTCAGCAAAATGGTGTCCAAAAATGTTGTAAGACACTCCAAAATATACTACAGTACCAAAAAAAAGGCCAGAATTTTCTGCGCACTCAGATCTGATGCCTGGGACAATTTTTTTTTTAAATTGCCAGATTTTCACACTGTTGTATTAACCCCTTCACCCCCAAGGGTGGTTTGCACGTTAATGACCGGGCCAATTTTTACAATTCTGACCACTGTCTCTTTATGAGGTTATAACTCTGGAACGCTTCAACGGATCTTCACGATTCTGAGATTGTTTTCTCGTGACATATTGTACTTCACGTTTTTGGTAAAATTTCTTTGATATAACTTGCATTTATTTTTGAAAAAAATGCAAATATGGCGAAAATTTTGAAAATTTTGCTATTTTCAAACTTTGAATTTTTATTCCCTTAAAACAGAGAAATATGTCACACAAAATAGTTAAGAAATAACATTTCCCACATGTCTACTTTACATCAGCACAATTTTGGAATCAAATTTTTTTTTTCTTAGGAAATTATAAGGGTTAAAAGTTGACCAGCGATTTCTCATTTTTACAACAAAATTTACAAAGCCATTTTTTTTAGGGACCACCTCATATTTGAAGTCACTTTGAGGGGTCTATATAGCAGAAAATACCCAAAAGTGACACTATTCTAAAAACTGCACCCCTCAAGGTACTCAAAACCACATTCAAGAAGTTTATTAACCCTTCAGGTGCTTCACAGGAACTGAAGCAACGTGGAAGGAAAAAATGAATATTTAACTTTTTAGCCACAAAAATGATCTTTTACAAACTTTTTTTTTATTTTCACAAGGGTAAAAGAAGAAAATGGACAGATAAAGTTGTTGTCCAATTTCTCCTGAGTACGCCAATACCCCATATGTGGGGGAAAACCACTGTCTGTGCGCACAGCAGGGCTTGTAAGGGAAGGAGCGCCGCTTGACTTTTTCAAACTAAAATTGGCTGGAATTGAGATTGGATGCCATGTCGCGTTTGGAGAGCCCCTGATGCGCCTAAACAGTGGAAACTCCCCACAAGTGACACCATTTTGGAAACTAGACCCCCTAAGGAACTTATCTAGATCTGTTGTGAGCACTTTGAACCCCCAAGTGTTTCACAAAAGTTTATAATGCCTGGGTGTGAAAAAAAAGAAACAATTTTCCACAAAAATGATTTTTTAGTCCCAAATTTTTGATTTTTCCCAAAGAAATTAGACCCCAAAAGTTGTTGTCCAATTTGTCCTGAGTACGCTGATACCCAATATGTGGGGGGGGGGAAACTGTTTGGGTGCACGGCAGGGCTTGGAAAGGAAGTAGTAACGTTTTGGAATTCAGACGTTGATGGGGGTCATGTTCTGTTTGCAGTGCCCCAGATGAGCCTAAACAGTAGAAACCCCCCACAAGTGACCACATTTTGGAAACTAGACCCCCTAAGGAACTTATCTAGAGCTTTGGTGAGCACTTTGAACCCCCAAGTGCTTCACACAAGTTTATAATGCCCGGGCATGAAAATAAAAAATCCTATTTTTTTCCCACAAAAATTATTTTTAGTCACTAATTTTTTATTTTCCCAAGGGTAACAGGAGAAATTGGACCACAAAAGTTGTTGTCCAATTTGTCCTGAGTACGCTGATACCCGATATGTGGGGGAGAACCACTGTTTGGGCACACGGCAGAGCTCGGAATGGAAGGAGCACCATTTGACTTTTTCCAACCAAAATTGGCTGGAATTGAGATTGGATGCCATGTTGCATTTGGAGAGCCCCTGATGTGCCTAAACAGTGGAAACCCCCCACAAGTGACCCCATTTGGGAAACTAGACCCCCTAAGGAACTTATCTAGATCTTTGGTGAGCAATTTGAACAACCAAGTGCTTCACACAAGTTTATAACGTAGAGCCGTAAAATTAAAAAATCATATTTTTTCCACAAAAATGATCTTTTCACCCCAATTTTTATTTTCCCAAGGGTAACAAGACTCCAAAAATTATTGTGCAATTTGTCCTGAGTACGCTGATACCCCATATGTGGGGTAAACCACTGTTTGGGTGCATGGCAGAGTTTGGAAGGGAAGGAGCGCCGTTTGACTTTTTCAACGCAGAATTGGCTGGATGCCATGTCGTGTTTGGAGAGCTCCTGATCTGCCTAAACAGTGGAAACCCCCGACAAATGACACCATTTTGAAAACTAGACCCCTCAAGGAATTTATCTAGATGTGTGGTGAGCACTTTGAACCCCCAAGTGCTTCACAGAAGTTTATAACGTACAGCCGTAAAATAAAAAATCTTTTTTTTTTTTTTTACAAAAATGATTTTTTCGTCCCCAATATTTTATTTTCACAAGGGTAACAGGAGAAATTGGACCCCAAAAGTTGTTGTCCAATTTGTCCTGAGTACGCGGATACCCAATATGTGGGAGAAAACTACTGTATGGGTACACGTTGGGGCTCGGAAGGGAAGTAGTAACGTTTTGGATTGTAGACTTTGATGGAATGGTCTGGGGGCGTCATGTCGCATTTGGAGAGCCCCTGATGCACCTAAACAGTGGAAACCCCCCACAAGTGACCCCATTTTGGAAAATAGACCCAACAAGGAACTTATCTAGATGTGTGGTGAGCGCTATGAAGCCCCAAGTGCTTCACAGAAGTTTATAACGTACAGTCGTAAAAACAAAAAAAATCTTTTTTTTTTTTAAAAAATGATATTTTTGCCCCCAGTTTTTTATTTTCCCAAGGGTAACAGAAGAAATAGGACAAATTGCACAATAACTCTTGGGGTCCAGAGTACGCTGATACCCCATGTGGGAGTAAACTACTGTTTGGGTGCATGGCAGAGCTCAGAAGTAAAGGAGCACCGTTTGACTTTTTCAACGCAGAATTGGCTGGAATTGAGATCAGACACCATGTCACATTTGGAGAGCCCCTGATATGCCTAAACAGCGGAAACCCCCCAATTCTAACTCCAACCCTAACTCCAACACACCCCTAACCCTAGTCCCAACCCTAACCACAAACCTAACCCTAACACACCCCTAACCCTAATCCCAACCATAACCCTAAAACTAACTTTAGCGCCAACCCTAACCCTAACTTTAGCCGCAACCCTAACCCTAATGGGAAAATGGAAATAAATACATTTTTTTAATTTTATTATTTTTCCCTAACTAAGGGGGTGATAAAGGGGGGTCTGATTTACTATTTATAGCAGGTTTTTATGATTGGCAGCTGTCACGCTAAAAGACGCTTTTTATTGCAAAAAATAGTTTTTTGCATCGCCACATTTTGAGAGCTATAATTTTTGCATATTTTGGCCCACAGAGTCATGTGAGGTCTTATTTTTTATGGTACGAGTTGACGTTTTTATTGGTACCATTTTTGAGCACGTGACATTTTTTGATCGCTTTTTATTTCGATTTTTGGGAGGTTAGAATGAACAAAAATCAGCAATTCATGAATTTCTTTTGGGGGAGGCGTTTATACAGTTCCGCGTATGGTAAAATTGATAAAGCAGTTTTATTCTTCGGGTCAGTACGATTACGGCGATACCTCATTTATATCATTTTTTTAATGTTTTGGCGCTTTTATAGAATAAAAACAATTTTATATAAAAAATTATTATTTTTGCATCGCTTTATTCTGCGAGCTATAACTTTTTTATTTTTTCGCTGATGATGCTGTATCGTGGCTCATTTTTTGCGGGACAAGATGACGTTTTCAGCGGTACCATGTTTATTTATATTGGTCTTTTTGATCGCGTGTTATTCCACTTTTTATTCAGCGGTATGATGATAAAGCACTGATTTTTTGCTGTTTTTTTTTTTTAAAGGGGTTCACAAAAGGGGTTAACTAGTGGGACAGTTTTATAGGGGGGGTCGTTATGGACGCGGCGATACCAAATATGTGTACTTTTATTGTTTTATTTTTTTTATTTACAGGAAGAAATGAATTTATTGGGGAATATATATTTTTTTTTAATTTATTTTGGATTTTTTTTTTACACATGTTTATTTTTATTTTTTTTACTTTTTTACATTGTCCCAGGGTGGGACATTACTGTAAAATGTCAAATCGCTGGTCTCAAAGTGTGCACAGCACTCTGTGAGACCTGCGATCTCACAGGCAGCGCTGCAGGCTTCTCAGTGCCTGCTCTCAGCAGGCACTGAGGAAGCCGCCTCCCTGCAGGACCCGTCGGCCATCTTGGATCCGGGTCCTGGGAGGGAGGAAGCCCTCAGAACAGCGCGATCACATCGCGCTGTTCTGAGGGTCTCAGGGGAGCACGCAGGGAGCCCCCTTCCTGCGCGATGCTCCCCTGTGCCCCCGGTACACCGCGATCAAACATGTGCCAGGGGTTAATGTGCCGGGAGCGGTCCGTGACCGCTCCTTGCACACAGTCCCGGGTGTCAGCTGTGATAATCAGCTGACACCCAGCGACGATTAGCTGCGCTCCCCCTGGGAGCGCAGCTGATCGCTATGACGTACTATCCCGGCCATGGTCAGATTGTCACAGGTTTCATGGACGGGATAGTACGTCGGATGTCAGAGAGGGGTTAAAATGACCTGGCTGTAGTCTGCAGTGTGACCAAGCAAATAAATGTGGAAAAAAAGGGGGCTCTGGATTGCTTTGAAATAAATAATAGGCAGCACCAGACCGTAATGGACCCTGATGAAGTATGCAGTCAGATCTATATACTCACATACAGTGCCTGCATGTCTTGCACTGATGTGGATATGCACACATAGACTCCACAGCCTACCCAGCACTGCAATCTATATACCCCTTAAATAGCCCTTAAAAGGACTGTTGGTTTAGCTTGAACAATGGTAGACCCACACAACCAATAAAAGCACAAATCTGACCCTATATCGGCAGCAACTCTCCCTACACTATCTGATTCCGGAGCTGAATGCGCCGAGCAGGGCGGCGTCCGGTCTCTTATAGACCTGATGACGCTGTGCGGCCAGCCAATCACTGTAATACCACAACAAAGATGGCTGCGGCATTACAGTGCGTGGCTGACAATCCCTGCATGTTCATTGGTGCTCTAAAGAGCGCCAAAATTGCAGGGCAGAGACCAGAGCTCCTGCTGAATAATACCGGAAATGCTCGGTGCTCGCCGAGTACACCGAGTACAGTGATACTCGGGCGAGTAACGAGTAGAGGAGAGCGCATTCGCTCATCACTAATAACGAGTTCAAAAAGGTGCAATTAATTCAGGTAACGATTGCAGAGTAGGAGGCTTCTTAAAGTAAAACTTAGGCTGTGTTTCCACGGTCCGGAACCACAGCGCATTTGACGGAGCGGAAATTCCGCTCTGTCCTAAGCCCCGCCCCTTTTTTGACGCGCTCTCTTTCCGGATGTGTTCAGGACACCTCCGGAACACATCCGGAATGATCGCAGGCTACATAGCCCTGTGTTATTTCCGTTGCGGTGACGCAGCGTCGCCGCAACGGACTAGGACATGCTGCGGTCTGAAAAGACGCGCCGCATGTCCGGAAACGCAGGTCTTCCGCCTGCGTGTTTTACAGCATAGTGGAGACGGATTTCTTGAAATCCCCTTCACTATGCTGTAACATCTGGATGCTGCGTGTTTGACGCTGTGCCAACGCACAGCGTCAAACACGCAGCATTTACTGAAGCATTCCGGATCGTGGAAACTACCCTAACAGGTCTGTGAGAGCCACAATTCTTGCTAGTTGTTAAGTGATCAAATGCTTATTTCATGCAATAAAATGCAATTTAATTATTTAAAAATCATACAATGTGATTTTTTGGTTTGTATGTTTAAATTCTGTCTCTCACAGCTGAAGTTGAATTACAGACCTCTCTATTCTTTGTAGATGGGGAAACTTGCAAAATCAGCAGTGTATCAAATACGGTACTTATTTTCCCCAATGTGCCTTTAGATTACAGCTGAGCTCTGGCATCACGAGCAGGGGACACTTTATGGTCAGTTTATTCTAAAGGTATTCTTCTAACAACTATGGATTGTACAAAGTTAGAAATGCATTTTTTTTACATCTTCTAACTTCAGGAGCACACAGCTTGCTTCGGGGTAAAGGTGAGAGGGGAAAATGCCCCCCTGAGGATTGACAGGTCTTGTCGCTGGTTCAAACTGGGCTCTCTTCTCTGCTGCAAGTAGAGGCAGCTTTGCTTCTGCAGCATCGGAGGAGTCCAGGGTTATGGAAGCTGGACAGACACAGTTTCACAGCAGAGAGAATTGTCCATCTGCGGACATTGCAGAGGTTGTTAATAGACAGCAAACAGTAAACAATATTCTTATGTTTAAAATCCCTTTGTTTTTGAGTGTCTCAGGAGCAGCATTTCAACACAAGAACACCAAGCCGCATGTTGCTCGTGCTACTGTGAGCAGTCTCTCCCATTAAGCACATCTGGGACATCTTTGATCATCAATTGAAAAGTGAGCTGCCAGCAGAGGATCTTGATGATTTTCCCAAATGCATTTAGCATGACAGAACATTCCTAAGACAACCATTATTACCTCACTGATAGCAGCCAAGGCATGTAAGTGCAGGGAATTCTGCATGTGGCTTTCAGTATCAATAAATCGAGATGTTTTGAAAATGTTGTTCTCATTTTTCCATCATTTGCTTAACAGTGAAATGTCTATTGGCCCTTATTCACATTTACCTCGTTTGACATGTGGTACGGTTTTAATACTAGAGTTTAGGACCCTCCTGAATAGGTCACCTTGATGTGGTGGGATGGCTGTTACATTGTTTTTAAGCAAAATTATGTTAATTTAGTACCCTATATTATTTTCATGCACTATTGATATTTATTTACAGCAGGTTATTTGCTCATTTTGCTTTTATGTTAGATTTTGTCTGTTTAGTGGTTAGTGTGAACATGCGCCTACACGTCGCATGCATACTAACTTATATTCCAGTTCATTTATTTAGGTTTGTGCTTCAGGTTTTTGCTCTCCTTTTCTTTAAGCTGGACATTACATTTATATAGCTCCCCATAGCTGGGTGTGCAGTAGTCGGGGCCTAGGTCCTTATTTACATTTACATCATGTGACATAGGGTAAGGTTTTAATATTAGAGGTTAGGACCATCCCGAATAGGATGGTAGGATGACTTTTCCTTTTTTTCTCAAAATTAAGTTAAGTAAACACACTATTATTTTCATGCACTATTGCTATTTGCTTACTGCAGAGTATATGCTCATTTTTTTATCTTAGGTTTTGATCATTTGCTTATCAGTAACATGTCTATCTATCCTGTGATTTCCATACTTCCTCGACTTTTCCTATTTTGTGTTGCAAATTCAACTTTGAGGATTGTATGTATTGTGCAATTCCTATTTTATTAGGTCTGACATTTTGGAATTTCAGCCTGTGTTCTTCACCTTGTTACATTGCACAATAAAGCCAGTACATAAATGATATGCAAATCCTAGCTGAGCAATACGTAACATAATTACATAAGACAATAATAATGTCTAGGATGCATACTTTGTGGTACACCTACTGCATGAGGTTAACCATGTGCCTACTAGTTTTTGTTATTCCTGGAATTAATGTCAGTAGTTTCCTTTTGCACACTTGTGGTGACTGTTCGCGGATGATACACCCCAGACATCTAGATGATAGTTACTTTTCTCAGCTCACAATTATTATTATTATAGATTTTTATAGCGCCATTTATTCCATGGCGCTTTACATGTGAATAGGGGCAAATATAGACAAGTACAGTAAACGTGAGCAATACAAGGGACACACAAGTACAGAAGGAGAGAGGACCCTGCCCGCAAGGGCTCACAGTCTACAGGGATGGGTGAGGATACACTAGGAGAGGGTAGAGCTGGTCGTGCTGCGGTTCAGTAGACTGAGGATCACTGCAGGTTGTAGGCTTGTCGGAAGAGGTGGGTTTCAGGTTCTTTTTGAAGGTTTCCATGGTAGGCGCGAGTCTGATGTGTTGGGGTAGAGAGT
Organism: Oophaga sylvatica; assembly: GCA_033576555.1. Classification (NCBI taxonomy): domain Eukaryota; kingdom Metazoa; phylum Chordata; class Amphibia; order Anura; family Dendrobatidae; genus Oophaga; species Oophaga sylvatica. The sequence continues at coordinate 11,279 of JARQOD010011885.1, forward strand.
TCCAGAGTATGGGAGAGGCACGGGAGAAGTTTTGTATGCGGTTGTGGGAAGAAGAGATAAGAGGGGAGTAGAGGAGGAGATCTTGAGAGGATCGAAGGCTTGCGTGTGGGTAAGTAACAGGAGACCATGTCACAGATGTATGGAGGAGAAATGTTGTGGATGGCTTTGTATGTCATAGTTAGGGTTTTGAACTGGAGCCTCTGGACGATAGGAAGCCAATGAAGGGCTTGGCAGACAGGAGAGGCTGGGGAATGGTGCCAGCTTAGGTGGAAGTGTCTGCCAGTGAGTTACCCCGTCTTATAGTGTGACGCACACTGATCCCGGTATGTGTGTTGGCATGTTAACGAATACATTAATAACTCTTTGAAGTTGTATCAGACATATCCTTCAGGCTTCTTTGCTCACCTGCAGATTTTTTTTCTTGCACACATGAGCCTCTCCGAAAATACTCCATCCATAAAGAAAGCATGAAGTTTACTGCGTTTTTACCATTTTGCTCCTCCAGTACAAAAATTCCCTTCCTGCCCTTGACTTCTCGTAATAAGACTGGACTGAGGTCTAAGGGGTAAGGTTTCTCCTTGTGGAGAGTGACATACCAGCTGTGGCGTGTCAAGATAAGGAGGCTTATTCGCCGTGCAATGCTCCTGTGGGAAATTTAATATGCAAATTGCCTAAAGAGAAAAAGAGGACTTGAACTCTATAGCGCCACCTATTGGAAGTAGCGATCCTACAAGTCACAATCGACCCTTTAACGAGTCTTGTATTGTGACTTAGGATAAAAGCCAAATCATATCTCAATTTGCAGACACAGTGTTTCGGACTATTGGTCCTCGTCAGTGCAAAGTATGAGATATGATTTGGCTTTTATCCTAAGTCACAATACAAGACTCGTTAAAGGGTCGATTGTGACTTGTAGGATCGCTACTTCCAATAGGTGGCGCTATAGAGTTCAAGTCCTCTTTTTCTCTTGAGCAATTTGCGTAATAAGGCCGGTGACTTTGTGCTTCATGGTTGTGCTGGAGTTTTTTTTATTTTCTTTAGGTGCAGTTGTTTCATGAAGTGGTTCTTATCTGGGCCACCTGGCGGTCAGCAGCGGATTCCACACTCAGGTGTTATGTTTTGGTAGCTGAGGAGAGCAGGCAAAAACGGCAATACACCAGAGAGGTTGGAATCTACTGGATTGCAGTACCCTGACTAACCACCACAACTAAAGGCAGCCGTGGAGCGTACCTACGTTGGTCCTAGACGCCTCGTCACAGCCTGAGAAGCTAACTACACCTAAAGATAGAAAGAGGAAAACTATCTGCCCTGGAGCAGATCCCCAAAGAACATAGGAAGCCCCCAAACATGTAATGGCGGTTAGACAAGAGGAAATACAGACACAGACAGAAAATAGTATGAGCAAACGTTGGGGCCCAATCTTCCTAGAAAGAAAAGGATAGGAAGGGCACTTACTGCAATCCCAAAAAACCCTAAAAAGTACCAACCCTACTAATTACAAAAACACCTGAGTTCACACGACCTCTACCACCTAAATTAGTTCTCTGGTGTAACAAAACTAAGCCGCAGCCACTGAAAAAACTGGAAAAGGCAAATGAACAAATAACAGAGGCTCAGATAAATTGAGAGGAGCACAAGCCCCCCGGAGGGGACCTGGCTGACCTCCACAAGAGTGCAGGAAACAATGCAAAAAGCAAGCACAAAAATACAAGCAGGAAAAATCTTATCTGTTAGCAGAAGATGCAGGCAAAACAGAGCAAGCTTCCAAGAGAACCAGGAACCAAAGTTGAGACAAGAACAATTGATCACCGGCAACCCTGATGGGAGGGAACCTCCCTTATATAAGACCAGTCTGTAACTCCTGATCGCCAATCTTCACAATCTTCATTGAATGGTTCAGTACTGTTTGTAACCACCAGAGGGAGCTCCTGCTCAGAATTCATTTCTAACACATTCACAACAGTACCCCCCCCCTGAGGAGGGGTCACCGAACCCTCACTTGGGCAACCAGGTTGGTCAGGATGAGCTCTGTGATACGCACGGATCAGTCTCCTAGCATGGATGTCCGAAGCAAACACCCAAGAATTGTCCTCCTGACCATAACCTCTCCACTTAACCAAATACTGGAGTTTCCGTCTAGAAAAACGAGAATCCAATATTTTCTCAACCACATACTCCAGATTGCCCTCAACCAAAACAGGGTCAGGAGGCGCAGCCATAAGAACCACTGGCTCGACAAACCTCTTCAATAAGGACTTGTGGAACACGTTATGGATCTTAAATGTCCCAGGAAGAAGTAAACGAAAAGAAACAGGATTAAGAATCTCCATGATCTTATAAGGTCCAATGAATCTAGGCTTAAACTTAGGAGATGCAACTCTCATAGGGATATTTCTTAGAATATTTCTTGAGGACAACCAGACCAAGTCCCCCACTTCAAACCGAGGACCATCAGTCCTATGCCGGTTGGCAAACCGCTGGGCCTTCTCCTGAGAGAGAGACAACCTCTCCACTACCTGGTCCCAAATCTGCTGCATACGCTCCACAACAGAGTCAACACCTGGACAGACAGAAGCCTCCGTCTGTCCCGAAGAAAATCGAGGGTGAAACCCAAAATTGCAGAAAAATGGAGACATCAAAGTGGCAGAGCTAGCCCTATTATTAAGAGCAAACTCAGCCAAAGGCAAAAAAAGAGACCCAGTCATCCTGATCAGCAGACACAAAGCATCTCAGATAAGTCTCCAATGTCTGGTTTGTTCTCTCAGTTTGTCCATTGGTCTGAGGATGAAAAGCCGAGGAGAAAGACAATTGAACACCAAGTTTAGAACAAAAAGTCCTCCAAAATCTGGAAACAAACTGGACTCCTCTGTCAGACACAATGTTCTCAGGAATGCCGTGTAACCGAACCACGTGCTGAAGGAACAAAGGCACCAATTCAGAGGAGGAAGGCAACTTAGGTAATGGCACAAGATGTATCATCTTGGAAAACCTATCACAAATCACCCAAATAACAGTCATTCTCTGAGAAACAGGGAGGTCGGAAATGAAATCCATAGAGATATGGGTCCATGGTCTCTTGGGCACAGGCAATGGCATCAACAAACCACTAGAGCGAGAGCAAGGCTTGGAGACGAGAGCAAGTCCCGCAGGACTGCACAAATTCCCTGACGTCACGAGACAAAGTAGGCCACCAAAAGGACCGACTAACCAAGTCTCTGGTACCAAAAATTCCAGGATGACCGGCCAACGAGGAACAATGAATCTCAGACATCACACTCTTTTTCCACCGGTCTGGGACAAACAATTTCCCAATAGGGCAGCGCTCGGGTTTATCCTCCTGACACCCTTCCAGAGCCAGTCTCAAATTGGGCGAGATGGCGGAAAGAACTACACCCTCTTTCAAAATAACAGCAGAATCAGATAACTCAGGAGAGTCCGCAAGGAAACTCCTCGATAGGACATCCGCCTTAACATTCTTAGTGCCAGGAAGAAAGGAAACCACAAAATTAAAACGTGTGAAAAACAAGGCCCACCTGGCCTGTCTAGGATTAAGTCACTTGGCTGATTCCAGATAAACCAGATTCTTATGGTCCGTGAGGACCACCACCTGATGTTTGGCTCCCTCCAGCCAATGTCTCCACTCTTCAAAAGCCCACTTCATGGCCAATAACTCCCAATTACCCACGTCATAATTACGTTCAGTTGGAGAAAATTTTCGAGAGAAAAAGGCACAAGGGTTACTTTTAGAGGTCTCTGGATCTCTTTGGGACAAAACGGCACCTGCCCCAATTTCAGAGGCATCAACCCCACCTGAAATGGCAGAGAAACATCAGGCTGCCGTAGAACAGGAGCAGAAGTGAATCTCTGCTTAAGTTCCTGAAACGCAGAGACTGCCTCAGGAGGCCAATTCACCACATCAGAACCCTTTTTGGTCAAATCAGTCAATGGTTTAACAATAACAGAGAAATTACCAATAAATGTACGATAAAAATTGGCAAACCCCAAGAATTTCTGCAGAGCCTTTAATGAAGTAGGTTGGACCCAATCACAGATGGCCTGAACCTTGACCGGGTCCATTTCAATAACAGATGGGGACAAAATAAATCCCAGAAATGAGATCCTCTGTACGCCAAAAAGACACTTTGATCCCTTCACATACAGAGCATTCTCTCTCAAAATCTGGAACACAGTCCGAACATGTTTCACATGAGAGTCCCAGTCATTGGAAAAAATCAAGATATCATCCAAATAAACAATCAGAAATTTATCCACAAAATCCCTGAAAATGTCATTCATGAAGGACTGGAAGACAGAAGGAGCATTAGTGAGCCCAAAGGGCATCACTAGGTACTCAAAATGCCCCTCTGGGGTATTGAATGCCGTCTTCCATTCATCCCCGTGCTTAATGCGAATAAGGTTATACGCCCCCCTGAGGTCAAGCTTGGTAAACCAAGTAGCACTTTTCACCCTGGAAAACAGGTCAGAAATCAAGGGTAACGGATATTGATATTTCACAGTGATATTGTTCAAGAGACGATAATCAATACACGGCCTTAATGAACCATCCTTTTTGGCCACAAAGAAAAAACCAGCACCCAAGGGTGAAGAGGATGGTCTGATATGACCCTTCTCCAATGACTCCTTGATATAAGACCGCATAGCGTCATGTTCAGGTACAGACAAGTTAAAAAGGCGACCTTTAGGGAATTTACTACCAGGCACTAATTCAATAGCGCAGTCACAGCTCCTATGGGGAGGCAAGGATGCAGATTTACTTTCGCTAAACACATCAGAAAAATCAGTCAAAAAGTCAGGAACATCCTGAGCCTGGGGAGAGGCAGAAAAAACAGGAGTGTTGGCATTAACACATTGGCAGCCCCAACTGGTTACAGACACAGATTTCCAATCCAAAACAGGATTATGAGACTGTAACCAAGGGAAACCTAGTACAATTATGTCATGCAGATTATACAGCACCAAAAATTTGCAACTCTCCTGATGATCAGGTTCAACCCTCATTATCACCTGAGTAGAGAACTGGGGTTTATTCTCAGCCAAAGGGGTAGAATCAATCCCCAGTAGGGGAATAGACTTCCGTAGGGTATCAAGGGAAACCCACAACGTTTAGCAAAATCAAAATCCATCAGGTTAATAGCTGCTCCCGAATCAACAAAAGCCTGAGCAGTAGTGTTGAGCATTCCGATACCGCAAGTATCGGGTATCGGCCGATAATCGCGTTATCGGAATTCCGATACTTAATTCCGATACTTTTTCAATATCGTATACCGGAATCGGAAGTTCCCATAATTCTTTGAGAGGCAATGTGATTTTAGTCAGCCAATGAGGAATCCTACGAAGTGTGGGCACATCCTGTAATGCTGCGGTCATCTTAACTAATGGCATGGCTGTGATTGGCTGCTGAAATGATGTCAGAATGCACTATAAAAGGCGTTGCCGCCATTTTAGCGTCACTGTGCTGTGAATTCAGATAGGGACAGAACGCTACTCTGCTGACTCTGAGGGACAGTTAGAGATTGCGATTTAGTGTACTGTGCTGTAGGCAGGCTATCACCAACCGCTGTGTAAAGCTTCCTTTTGCCTGCAGTGTTGTTTTAACAGCTCTGCAAGGTGTGTGTGAGTGCAGGTGACGCTGCAGTTTGCTCTGCATCCAACGCTGTCTGTAGGCATCTGCACATGTCACTCACAGACTCTTTTTTTTTTTCTTTAGTGTAATTCTAGCTGCTCCATTCAATAGAAATTATAGTGTGATGCGCTTCCATCCGTATCCAATACATTGGTTGCAAACACTATAGAAGTAGACAAAGGAGTAGCCTTTCACAGATTGTGGACAGTTGTGTTTCAGTGTTCACTTCAGTCTGTGTTTTTTATTTTTTGAGTGCATATCACGCTCCAGTTACTTGTTCAAGCACTGCTGCTTGTACTCTGCTGAGCGTGTCTCAGTGGCTCATCCTTTTCATTATCTCCAATTGGTTCTGCTCCATTCCATTTAAAATCTAATCTATTAGTGTGACGCGCTTCCATCCGTATACAATACATTGGTTGCAAACACTATAGAAGTAGACAAAGGAGTAGCCTTTCCCAGATTGTGGACAGTTGTGTTTCAGTGTTCACTGCAGTCTGTGTTTTTTTTTTTTTGAGTGCACATCACGCTCCAGTTACTTGTTCAAGCACTGCTGCTTGTACTCTGCTGAGCGTGTCTCAGTGGCTCATCCTTTTCATTTATCTCCAATTGGTTCTGCTCCATTCCATTTAAAATCTAATCTATTAGTGTGACGCGCTTCCATCCGTATACAATACATTGGTTGCAAACACTATAGAAGTAGACAAAGGAGTAGCCTTTCACAGATTGTGAATAGTTGTGTTTCAGTGTTCACTGCAGTCTGTGAGGTATTTTTTTTTTTTTTTTTTTTAAATGCAGATCACGCTCCATTTACTTCTTCAACCACCGCTGCGTGTACTCTGCTGAGTGTCTGTCACTGGCTCATCCTTGTCATTTTTCTAAAATTGGTGCTGCTTTATTCTATTTAAAATAATTCAAATCTATTACAGTGACGTGCTTCCATCCGTATACAATACATTGGTTGCAAACAATATAGAAGTACACAAACGGGCCTTTCACAGCTACTGAACATGGGTTTTTAATTTTTAACTAAAATATGTATTTTTTTCAAATGACACAAATATAAGTAATGTTGAAGAGGAATAGTCCTACATCCATTGTTTGCACAATATTACAGGTGTACATCATGTCCCTTAATCAACAATGTATTATTATATTTACTTGTATGCTTTTATTTAAAAGCCAAGAACACAGAAGGATAACCTTCGCACTGCAGCTGTTGTCAAAGTTCAACCCACATTATGCACTTCCAACATTGCAGCATTTGAGGCATGATGTGAGTTGGATTTGTCAAAGTTATGGAGTGAGAAGGTTCACCATCAGTACCCTATAGCATAAGTATGCTTTTGTGTTAGCATTTGTGTTAGACATGTGGATATCTGCCATAATATGTCACAATTATTTAGTTACAGATTTGTTACCAACACTAATCATTGAATGGTTTTAAATTTGACGTTTCACTTGTTTACAGCTTAGAAATAAGGGTGTAGCCTGATATCTATGTGTAGCACTAGCCACTTTAACATGTCATGTTTTTTTCAACATGTGTAGCTAGGTAGCAGTAATTTTTGCCGGACACACAGCAGGGGAACAGCAGGCGTTACTGAACCCCACAAACACATCATCGATTGTTTTGATCTGTGCATCCAACACTTCTGAGCCCAGGGTCAAGGAGGGTGTAGCCTGAGGCCTAGTATGAGATGTTTGAACTTTAATTTGAACTTTAATTTGGAGTTAGCAGCATTAATTTTTGTCAGACACGCAGCAGGGAACAGCAGGCGTTACTGAACCCACTATCACTATAGCTTGTGTATTGGTCTGTGGACACGACACTTCTGAGCAGCAACTGGCAGTGTTGTAGCCCAGGGAGTATAGCTCAGGTGGTAGAAAGATGAACATAACAGGAGACATGGAAAACGTTGCCAACCAGTTAGTTAATCTGAAATCGGACAGGCAAATTCAGGCGAGATCCATGCCTAGTTCATTTCAGAAAAGTAAGCCGTTCTACATTATCGGAGGATAGTCGCATGCAACGGTCTGTTAGTACACCACCTGCAGCAGTAAAGACGCGCTCCAATAATACACTGGCAGCAGGGCAAGCCAGCACCTCCAATGCATACTGGCTAAGCTCTGGCCATGTATCCAGCTTAGAGACACAAAACTTGAATGGGGAAGAGCCATCTGGGAGTACACTGAGAGGGCAAGACATGTAGTCTGTCACCATCTTACGGAAATGTTGCCTCCTGCTGACTGGAGCCGTCTCGGATGGTGTAGATATTGGTGGCGCTGCCACAAAACTTCGACACATTTGGAACATACTGTTCTTGCCCTGTGCAGAGGCGCTGCTTGTGCTCCCTCTTGTTGCAGAGCTGTCTCCACTGCCTCGACGCACAGAGCTGCTTTGTAAAGCATAAGCAGCAGCAGTGCTCTCGGCTGGAATGGAGAACATTATGGATTGCACCAGTGTGTCTTGGTACTTCCGCATTTTACGCTCCCGGTTCAACGGTGTGATGAGGCTTTGTAAGTTGTCCCGGTAGCGAGGGTCTAGGAGGGTGTACACCCAATAATCAGACGTGGTGTGAATGTGTTCGATGCGGTGGTCATTTCTCAGCCACTGCAGCATGAAATCAACCATGTGCTGCAGACTCCCAACTGGCCAAGAAACGTTGTCCCCTGCAAGAGGCGTCATCTCTGCCTGCTGTGCATCACCCCACCCTTGGTCTACATACTGACTAGAGCATTGTCTACCTCCCTCTGGAGCGATGTCTTCCTCCTCCATTGACTCCTCCTCATCCTCCTCACAAAGTCCTTCAAATACATATAAATTTACAAAATTTAAAACTCAAAATTTAAAAACTTTGTATCATAATTCTGTAACATCAGTTTATGGAAACACAATAGCATTACAAAAGGATAGACAAAAAATGTACATTATGTGCTTTGTAAATACATTAAAAGTTTGTAATGGTTATGAAAATATAGACAGCGACTCTGGAGGTTCAATTGTTGATACAGCATGGTACTTTGAAAGTCCTCCAGCCCTTTGTGAGGAACCACGTTGCGCTGACTGTCCAGAAGGTGATGGAATTTGTGACTCCTCATCCTCCACCTCTTCCAAAACCTCATGCCTTAGTGCTTGCAGTGTTTTTTGAAGCAGGCAGATAAGGGGGACAGTCAGGCTGACTAGTGCATCATCTGCACTCGCCATCCGCGTTGACTCATCAAACGCACGCAAAACGTGGCAGATATCCTTCATAGAGTTATTCGCCACTCATTACACTGGCAGTGGCTGCCCATTCATTATAGGATCCAATTCTAATTACTGGTTCTCACCAACAAAGCTCTCCACAGCGCAGCACCCCCTACATCTCCCCTTATTTATATTTATCGGCCTAACCGACTGCTGCACTCTGCAAACGACCTTCGACTAACCTCTGCACTAATCCGTACCTCCCACTCCCAACTCCAAGACTTCTCCCGCGCTGCGCCAATCCTCTGGAATGCTCTACCCCAAGAAATTAGGACTATCCGCAATTTGGATGGTTTCAGGCGCTCCCTCAAAACACATTTGTTCACAGTGGCCTATCACATTCACTAATCAAAGTCATTCTATGTGTAATTCTGTGTGTGTAGCCCATTCACTATCTCCATGCATCCCTCACTCCCTTAAAATGGCTGGACCATCATTGTAAAAACACCATTGTATATAAACACCTGTACTTTGTATCTCCCCCACCTCATTGTAGATTGTAAGCTTTCACCAGCAGGGGCGGCTGATTTTGCTTTAATTATTGTATTGTTAACGTTGTTACTTATGACTTGTGTTTTGAAACTGTTAAACTGTAAAGCACTGCGGAATATTATGGCGCTATATAAATAAATAATATTATTATTCTTATTATAGAGGCCCACTCAGTAGTGGTGAAGTGTGAACGGCGCAAATTGCGAGTTGACTGCGCCTGATGCAGCTGATACTCCATTACTGTTGGCTGCTGCTCACACAACCGCTCCAACATATGTAACGAGGAATTCCACCTGGTGGGTACGTCACATATGATGCGATGTTCATGAGGTGAAATCTGCGTTGCAGAGCTGCAATCAGCGATCTGGCCATGCTGGAACGTCGCAAGTGAGCGCACTCTAGGCGGACCTTGTGCAGCAGTGCATCAAGATCCGGATAGTCCCTCAAAAACTCTGCACGACCAAGTTGAGCACATATGACAGACATGGTATGTGAGTGAGGTTGCCAAGGCCCAGAGCTGACACCAGATTTCGGCCATTGTCACACACTACCAAGCCTGCCTGTAGATTCTCTTCCAAAAACCACACGTCGCTCTCCTGCTTTATGGCATTACAGAGCTCCTGCGCTGTGTGGCTAAGATTCCCCATGGAAATTAATTTCAGGACGGCCTGTTGACATTTGGACACGGCTGTGCTCATATCGGTCGCAACAGGTAAACGTTCACGGGTCCATGTGGAGGTAGACCGTGACGGCTCCTGCAGCGATGATTCTGAGGAACTGGAGTAGGAGGAGGAATCAATGTGTACAGACTTGATTCCTGCAATCCTTGGAGTTGGCAGAACACGTACAGCGCCACTCGCAAGATCAGTACCCGGCTGCCAACATTGACCCAATGGGCAGTGAGGGAAAGGTATTGTCCCTGGCCATGGGTGTTAGAACCCTCTGTTAGGTTTTGTTTCAGTTTGCTGGTCACATGACCTTTTTTCCCTATTTAGTCTGGCTCCGCCCTTCTGGCTTTGCTTGACTTCATTGTATTATCTACTGTTAAGCTAGCCGGGTGCTTAGGTGCCTTAATCTGTCAGTTTT
>JARQOD010011886.1:0-21741 GCA_033576555.1 Oophaga sylvatica
GACATTCATCGTCAGTGGAAAAAGAAGAAAAGATCCGCACTGTACTTGGTGAGTTCCCTTCAAATTGGACAAGAGTAAACCAAGCCATGGTCGTGCCCGTCTTAACCTTTCCCCAACTAGTAGTGCCAGAAAGAGAAGCAATTCAAGACCAGCCTGAAGGTCCGCAAGTTCAAGTGACAGAAGCCACACCTGCAGTGGAATGTGAAAGTCCACCTCCTGTTAACGGTGAATCTGTCATGCCCACAGTGAGTAGGAGCAGTCCTAGAAAATCAGGCATACCCGTGCTACGAAGAGTCACCAGTAGCATAACCACTAGAGATCGCACTACATCAGTGGTAGTAAGCACAGTGAATCCGATAAGGTCACCACCAACACCAGGTCTATCCGTACTACCAAAGGCCTACCCCCTATGTGGTTCCGCATATAAGTAGACTGTGTACATGGGAAATGTAAATATGTTAATACTGTTTATAACTGTAATCATTAAGTGTTATGAATGTTTTAGAAATGAATTCTGAGCAGAAGCTCCCTCTGGTGGTTACAAACAGTACTGAACCATTCAATGAGGATTGGCAATCAGGAATTACAGACTGGCTGGATATAAGGGAGGTTTCCCCCCATCATGGTTGCCGGTGATCAATTGTTCTTGTCTCAACTGTGGTTCCTGGTTCACTTGGAAGCTTGCTGAGGCTTGCCTCTTCTCCTGCTCTCAGATAAGATATTTTCTGTTTTTTGTTTTTGTGCTTGCCATTTGCATTTTTCTCTGCATTTCTGTGAGGTTGGCCAGGTTCCCCTCCCCTGGGGGCTTGGTCTCCTCTCGGTTCTTCTGGAGCCACTGTTGTTTGTTCATTTGCCTTTTCCAGTTTTTTCTGTGGCTGCGGCTTAGTTTGTTACACCAGAGAACTAATTTAGGTGGTAGAGGTCGTGTGATCTCAGGTGTTTTTGCAATTAGTAGCGTTGGCTTTTTTTAGGGTTTTTTGGAATTGCAGTAAGTATCCTTCCTATCCTTTTCTGTCTAGGCAGATTGGGCCCCAGCGTTTGCTCATACTATTTTCTGTCTGTGTCTGTATTTCCTCTTGTCTAACCGCCATTACATGTTTGGGGGCTTCCTATGTTCTTTGGAGATCTGCTCCGGGGCAGATAGCTTTCCTCTTTCTATCTTTAGGTGTAGTTAGCCTCTCAGGCTGTGACGAGGCGTCTAGGACCAACGTAGGAACGCTCCACGGCTGCCTTTAGTTGTGGTGGTTAGTCAGGGTGCTGCAATCCAGTAGATTCCAACCTCTCTGGTGTATTGCCATTTTTGCCTGCTCTCCTCAGCTACCAAAACATAACAGTATCACCGGCCATAAATGAAAATTATATGGTACTCACAGAAGGGAAAAATAGTGTGGAAAGAAAAAAGTTGTCAGAGTTGTCAGAGATTTTTTTTTTTCTGCATTTTTTTTTCCCTCTTTTTCTCTGGGTGCTGAGGAGGATTTTTTTTTCTCTCAATGGAGTTTGCACAGTTGTCTGGCCGTGTGGATCAGCTTGCCACTGAAGTTCGGAGTATTGCTACCTATCTTGCAGGGTTGCCGGTTGTGGAACCTAGGATCCCCATGTCAGATTTGTTTTGGGGGATCGAGCTAAATTTCTGAATTTCAAAAATAACTGTAAGTTGTTTTTTGCCTTAAAACCTAAGTCCTCAGGGAACGCAGCACAGCAGGTTCAAATTGTCATCTCTCTCCTGCGCGGCGATCCTCAGGATTGGGCTTTTCCCTGACACCTGGGGACCCTGTTTTGAGTAATATTGATGCATTTTTTCTGGCTCTGGGGTTATTGTACGATGAACCTAATGTCACTGATCAAGCTGAAAAAACCTTGTTGGCATTAAATCAGGGGCTTGAGGACGCTGAGTTGTACTGTCAGAAATTCCGAAAGTGGGCAGTTCTGACCAAATGGAATGATGATGCTTTGGCAGCCCTTTTTCGGAAGGGTCTGTCAGAGAATGTAAAAGATGTTATGGTGGGTTTCCCTGCTCCCTCTGGTCTCAATGATTCTATGTCATTGGCGATTCAAATTGACAGACGTTTGCGTGAGCATACAGTCATGGCCAAAAGTTTTGAGAATGACACAAATATTAATTTTTACAAAGTCTACTGCTTCACTTTTTCTAATGGCAATTTGCATATACTCCAGAATGTTATAAAGAGTGATCAGCTTAACAGCAATTACTTGCAAAGTCAATATTTGGCTAGAAAATGAACTTTATCCCCCAAAACACATTTCAACATCATTGCAGCCCTGCCTTAAAAGGACCAGTTAACCTCTTTTCAGTGATTGCTCGATTAACACAGGTGTGGGTGTTGATGAGGACATGGCTGGAGATCAATCTGTCATGATTAAGTAAGAATGACACCACTGGACACTTTAAAAGGAGGCTGGTGCTTGGCATCATTGTTTCTCTTCTGTTGACCATGGTTATCTCTAAAGAAACACGTGCAGTCATCATTGCAATGCACACAAATGGCCTAACAGGGAAGAGTATCGCAGCTAGAAAGATTGCACCTCAGTCAACAATCTATCGCATCATCAAGAACTTCAAGGAGAGAGGTTCCATTGTTGCCAAAAAGGCTCCAGGGCACCCAAGAAAGACCAGCAAGCGCCAGGACCGTCTCTTAAAAGTGTTTCAGCTGCGGGATTGGGCTACTAGCAGTGCAGAGCTTGCTCAGGAATGGCAGCAGGCAGGTGTGAGTGCATCTGCACGCACTGTGAGGTGGAGACTCTTGGAGCAAGGCCTGGTTATGTTTCGGTAGCTGAGGAGTGTAGGCAAAAAAGGCAATACACCAGAGCAGTTGGAATCTATGAGATTGCAGTACCCTGACTAACCACCACAACTAGAGGCAGCCGTGGAGCGTTCCTACGTTGGTCCTAGACGCCTCGTCACAGCCTGAGAAACTAACTACACCTAAAGATAGATATAGGAAAGCTATCTGCCCCGGAGCATAACCCCAAAGACAATAGAAAGACCCCAAACATGTAATGGCGGTTAGACAAGATGAAATACTGACACAGAAAGAAAATAGTATGAGCAAACGCTGGGGCCCAAACTAACTAAATAGAAAAGGATAGGAAGGGTACTTACTGCAATCCCAGAAAACCCTGAAAAGCACCAACTCTACTAATTTCAAAAACACCTGAGATCACACGACCTCTACCACCTAAATTAGCTCTCTGGTGTAACAAAATCAAAACAGCAGCCACTGAAAAAACTGGAAAAAGCAAAAGTACAAACATCAGTGGCTGAACAAAACAGAGGGCAGAAGCCCCCGGAGGGGACCCTGAAGGCCCCCACAGAAGTGCAGGACAAAATGCAAAAATATAGCACAAACACAAAAGAAGAAAATGTCTTATCTGATAGCAGGAGATGCAGACACGACACAGCAGGCTACAAGGGAAACTGGAATAAAGGATTCAGACCAGAACAATTGATCACCGGCAACCCTGATGGGAAGGTGACTCCCTTATATAAGACCAGTCAGTAACACCTGATTCCCAGTCCTCACAATCTTCACTGGACAGACTAGCACCGCTTGTAACCACCAGAGGGAGCCTCTGCTCAGAACTCATCTCAAACCCATTCACAACAGTACCCCCCCCTTGAGGAGGGGTCACCGAACCCTCATTTGAGCAACCAGGTCGGTCAGGATGAGTTCTATGATACGCACGGATAAGTCTCCTAGCATGGATGTCCGAAGCAAACACCCAAGAATTGTCCTCCTGACCATAACCTCTCCATTTAACCAAATACTGGAGTTTCCGTCTAGAAAAACGAGAATCTAATATTTTCTCAACCACATACTCCAGATTGCCCTCAACCAAAACAGGGTCAGGAGGCACAGCAGCAGGAACCACTGGCTCAACAAACCTCTTCAACAAGGACTTGTGGAACACGTTATGGATCTTAAATGTCCCTGGAAGAAGCAAACGAAAAGAAACAGGATTAATAATCTCCATGATCTTATAAGGTCCAATGAACCTAGGCTTAAATTAGGAGATGCTACTCTCATAGGAATATTCTTTGAGGACAACCAGACCAAGTCCCCCACCTTAAACCGAGGACCATCAGTCCTATGCCGGTTAGCAAACCGCTGGGCCCTCTCTGAGAGAGGGACAACCTCTCCACTACCTGGTCCCAAATCTGCTGCATACGCTCCACAACAGAGTCAACACCCTGGACAGACAGAAGCCTCCTCTGTCCTGAAGAAAATCGAGGGTGAAATCCAGAATTACAGAAAAACGGAGACATCAAAGTAGCAGAGCTAGCCCTATTATTAAGAGCAAACTCAGCCAAAGGCAAAAAAGAGACCCAGTCATCCTGATCAGCAGACACAAAGCATCTTAGATAAGTCTCCAATGTCTGGTTTGTTCTCTCAGTTTGACCATTGGTCTGAGGATGAAATGCCGAGGAGAAAGACAATTGAACACCCAGTTTAGAACAAAAAGTCCTCCAAAATCTGGAAACAAACTGGACTCCTCTGTCAGACACAATGTTCTCAGGAATGCCGTGTAAACGAACCACGTGCTGAAGGAACAACGCACCAATTCAGAGGAGGAAGGCAACTTAGGTAATGGCACAAGATGTATCATCTTGGAAAACCTATCACAAATTACCCAGATGGTGGTCATTCTCTGAGAAACAGGAAGGTCGGAAATGAAATCCATAGAGATATGGGTCCATGGTCTCTTGGGCACAGGCAATGGCATCAACAAACCACTAGAGCGAGAGCAAGGCTTGGAGCGAGAGCAAGTCCCGCAGGACTGCACAAATTCCCTGACATCACGAGACAAGGTAGGCCACCAAAAGGACCGACTAACCAAGTCTCTGGTACCAAAAATTCCGGGATGCCCAGCCAACGCGGAACAATGAATCTCAGACATCACACTCTTTTTCCACTGGTCCGGGACAAACAATTTTCCAACAGGGCAGCACTCGGGCCTATCCTCCTGACACCCCTCCAGAGCAAGTCTCTAATTGGGCGAGATGGCGGAAAGAACTACACCCTCTTTCAAAATAACAGAAGGATCAGATAACTCAGGAGAGTCCGCAAGGAAACTCCTCGAGAGGGCATCCGCCTTAACATTCTTAGTGCCAGGAAGAAAGGAAACCACAAAATTAAAACGTGTGAAAAACAAGGCCCACCTGGCCTGTCTAGGATTGAGTCGCTTGGCAGATTCCAGATAGACCAGATTCTTATGGTCCGTAAGGACCACCACCTGATGTTTGGCTCCCTCCAGCCAATGTCTCCACTCTTCAAAAGCCCACTTCATGGCCAATAACTCCCGATTACCCACGTCATAATTACGTTCAGTAGGAGAAAATTTTCGAGAGAAAAAGGCACAAGGGTTACTTTTAGAGGTCTCTGGATCTTTTTGGGACAAAACGGCACCTGCCCCAATTTCAGAGGCATCAACCTCCACCTGAAATGGCAGAGAAACATCAGGCTGCCGTAGAACAGGAGCAGAAGTGAATCTCTGCTTAAGTTCCTGAAATGCAGAGACTGCCTCAGGAGGCCAATTCACCACATCAGAACCCTTTCTGGTCAAATCAGTTAATGGTTTAACAATAACCGAGAAATTACCAATAAATTTACGATAAAAATTTGCAAAACCCAAAAATCTCTGAAGAGCCTTTAATGAAGTAGGTTGGACCCAATCACAGATGGCCTGAACCTTGACCGGGTCCATTTCAATAACAGATGGGGACAAAATGAATCCCAGAAATGAGATCCTCTGTACGCCAAAAAGACACTTTGATCCCTTCACATACAGAGCATTCTCTCTCAAAATCTGGAATACAGTTCGAACATGTTTCACATGAGAGTCCCAGTCATTAGAAAAAATCAAGATATCATCCAAATAAGCAATCAGAAATTTGTCCACAAAATCCCTGAAAATGTCATTCATGAAGGACTGGAAGACGGAAGGAGCATTAGTGAGCCCAAAGGGCATCACCAGGTACTCAAAATGCCCTTCAGGGGTATTGAATGCCGTCTTCCATTCATCCCCGTGCTTAATGCGAATAAGGTTATACGCCCCCCTGAGGTCAAGCTTGGTAAACCAAGTAGCGTTTTTCACCCTGGAAAACAGGTCAGAAATCAAGGGTAACGGGTATTGATATTTCACAGTAATATTGTTCAAGAGACGATAATCAATACACGGCCTTAATGAACCATCCTTTTTGGCCACAAAGAAAAAACCGGCACCTAAAGGTGAATAGGATGGTCTGATATGACCCTTCTCCAATGATTCCTTGATATAAGACCGCATAGCGTCATGTTCAGGTACAGACAAGTTAAAAAGGCGACCTTTAGGGAATTTACTACCCGGCACTAATTCAATAGCGCAGTCATAGCTCCTATGGGGAGGCAAGGATGCAGATTTACTTTCGCTAAACACATCAGAAAAATCAATCAAAAAGTCAGGAACATCCTGAGCCTGGGGGGAGGCAGAAAAAACAGGAGTGTTGGTATTAACACATTGGCAGCCCCAACTGGTTACAGACACAGATTTCCAATCCAAAACAGGATTATGAGACTGTAACCAAGGAAAACCCAGCACGATAATGTCATGCAGATTATACAGAACCAAAAATTTGCAGCACTCCTGGTGATCAGGTTCAACCCTCATTATCACCTGAGTAGAAAACTGGGTTTATTCTCAGCCAAAGGGGTAGAATCGATCCCCAGTAGGGAAATAGACTTCTGTAGGGGTATCAAGGGAAATCCACAACGTTTAGCAAAATCATAATCCATCAGGTTAATAGCTGCTCCAGAATCAACGAAAGCCTGAGCAGAAAATTAGGACAGAGAGCATATCAGAGTGAACAGTTAATAAAAACTTAGTCTGAACACTACCCAAGACAACTGAGCGTGCAAAACGTCTTCCCCGCTTAGGGCAGACTGAAATAGCATGAGAGGCATCACCACAGTAGAAACATAACCCATTGCGCTTTCGAAACTCATGACGCTGTGCCCCAGACACCACTCTATCACACTGCATGGGTTCTGAAGCTGGTTCACAAGGCAACACCATTCCACGCATACTTCTCCGCACACGCAAACGTCTGTCAATTTGAATCGCTAATGACATAGAATCATTGAGACCAGAGGGACAGGGAATCCCACCATAACATCCTTTACATTATCTGACAGACCCTTCCGGAAAAGGGCTGCCAAAGCGTCGTCATTCCATTTGGTCAGGACTGCCCACCTACGGAATCTCTGACAGTATAACTCAGCGTCATCAAGCCCCTGATTTAATGCCAACAAGGCTTTCTCAGCTTGATCAGTGACATTAGGCTCATCGTACAATAACCCCAAGGCCTGAAAAAATGCATCAACATCACTCAAAACAGGATCTCCAGGTATCAGGGAAAAAGCCCAATCCTGAGGATCGCCGCGCAGGAGAGAGATGATAATTTGAACCTGCTGCGCTGCGTTCCCTGAGGACTTAGATTTTAAGGCAAAAAATAATTTACAATTATTTTTGAAATTCTGAAACTTAGCTCGATCCCCTAAAAACAAATCTGGCATGGGAATCCTAGGTTCCACAACAGGCAACCCAGCAAGATAGATAGCAATACTCCGAACCTCAGTGGCAAGCTGATCCACACGGCCAGACAACTGTGCAAACTCCATTGAGAGAAAAGATCCTCCCCAGCACCCAGAGATACAGAGGGAAAAAAAAAAAATTGCAACAAACAGAAAAATATCTCTGACACTATTTTTTCCCTTCTGTGAGTAACATACAATTTTCAATTTTTAGGCCGGTGATACTGTTATGTTTCGGTAGCTGAGGAGTGTAGGCAAAAAAGGCAATACACCAGAGCAGTTGGAATCTATGAGATTGCAGTACCCTGACTAACCACCACAACTAGAGGCAGCCGTGGAGCGTTCCTACGTTGGTCCTAGACGCCTCGTCACAGCCTGAGAAACTAACTACACCTAAAGATAGATATAGGAAAGCTATCTGCCCCGGAGCATAACCCCAAAGACAATAGAAAGACCCCAAACATGTAATGGCGGTTAGACAAGATGAAATACTGACACAGAAAGAAAATAGTATGAGCAAACGCTGGGGCCCAAACTAACTAAATAGAAAAGGATAGGAAGGGTACTTACTGCAATCCCAGAAAACCCTGAAAAGCACCAACTCTACTAATTTCAAAAACACCTGAGATCACACGACCTCTACCACCTAAATTAGCTCTCTGGTGTAACAAAATCAAAACAGCAGCCACTGAAAAAACTGGAAAAAGCAAAAGTACAAACATCAGTGGCTGAACAAAACTGAGAGGGCAGAAGCCCCCGGAGGGGACCCTGAAGGCCCCCACAGAAGTGCAGGACAAAATGCAAAAATATAGCACAAACACAAAAGAAGAAAATGTCTTATCTGATAGCAGGAGATGCAGACACGACACAGCAGGCTACAAGGGAAACTGGAATAAAGGATTCAGACCAGAACAATTGATCACCGGCAACCCTGATGGGAAGGTGACTCCCTTATATAAGACCAGTCAGTAACACCTGATTCCCAGTCCTCACAATCTTCACTGGACAGACTAGCACCGCTTGTAACCACCAGAGGGAGCCTCTGCTCAGAACTCATCTCAAACCCATTCACAACACCTGGTCTCAAGGAGGGCAGCAAAGAAGCCACTTCTCTCCAGAAAAAACATCATGGACAGACTGATATTCTGCAAAAGGTACAGGCAGTGGACTGCTGAGGACTGGGGTAAAGTTATTTTCTCTGATGAATCCCCTTTTCGATTGTTTGGGACATCAGGAAAACGCCTCATTCGGAGAAGACAAGGTGAGTGCTACCACCAGTCTTGTCTCATGCCAACTGTTAAGCATCCTGAAACCATTCATGTGTGGGGTTGCTTCTCAGCCAAGGGAATCGGCTCTCTCACAGTCTTGCCTAAAAACACAGCCATGAATAAAGAATGGTACCAGAATGTCCTCCAAGGCAACTTCTCCCAACCCTCCAAGAGTAGTTTGGTGATCAACAATGCCTTTTCCAGCATGATGGAGCACCTTGCCATAAAGCAAAGCTGATAACTAAATGGCTCAGGGAACAAAACATAGAGATTTTGGGTCCATGGCCTGGAAACTTCTCAGATCTTAATCCCATTGAGAACTTGTGGTCAATCATCAAGAGACGGGTGGACAAACAAAAACCTAAAAATTCTGACAAAATGAAAGCATTGATTGTGCAAGAATGGACTGCTATCAGTCAGGATTTGGTCCAGAAGTTGATTGAGAGCATGCCAGGGAGAATTGCAGAGGTCCTGAAGAAGAAGGGTCAACACTGCAAATATTGACTTGCTGCATTAACTCATCCTAACTGTCAATATAAGCTTTTGTTACTCATATGTTTGCAATTATTATATTTCTGTCTGTGATAAAAACATCTGTCAAACACACATAAAAACCAGAGGGCAGAAGATCATGTGAAAATATAATATTTGTGTCATTCTCAAAACTTTTGGCCATGACTGTAGAGGTATGCGTGGAATGGTGTTGCCTTGTGAACCAGCTTCTGAACCCATGCAGTGTGATAGAGTGGCTTCTGGGGCACAGCGTCATGAGTTTCGAAAACGCAATGGGTTATGTTTCTACTGTGGTGATGCCTCTCATGCTGTTTCAGTCTGCCCTAAGCGGGGAAGACGTTTTGCACGCTCAGTTGTCTTGGGTAGTGTTCAGACTAAATTTCTGTTGACTGTTACCCTGATTTGCTCCCTGTCCACATTTTCTGCTCAGGCTTTTGTTGATTCGGGAGCAGCTATTAACCTGATGGATTTTGATTTTGCTAAACATTGTGGGTTTCCCTTGATACCCCTACGGAAGTCTATTCCCCTATTGGGGATTGATTCTACCCCTTTGGCTGAGAATAAACCCCAGTTCTCTACTCAGGTGATAATGAGGGTTGAACCTGATCATCAGGAGAGTTGCAAATTTTTGGTGCTGTATAATCTGCATGACATTATTGTACTAGGTTTCCCTTGGTTGCAGTCTCATAATCCTGTTTTGGATTGGAAATCTGTGTCTGTAACAGTTGGGGCTGCCAATGTGTTAATGCCAACACTCCTGTTTTTTCTGCCTCTCCCCAGGCTCAAGATGTGCCTGACTTTTTGACTGATTTTTCTGATGTGTTTAGCGAAAGTAAATCTGCATCCTTGCCCCCCCATAGGAGCTATGACTGCGCTATTGAATTAGTGCCTGGTAGTAAATTCCCTAAAGGTCGCCTTTTTAACTTGTCTGTACCTGAACATGACGCTATGCGGTCTTATATCAAGGAGTCATTGGAGAAGGGTCATATCAGACCATCCTCTTCACCCTTGGGTGCTGGTTTTTTCTTTGTGGCCAAAAAGGATGGTTCATTAAGGCCGTGTATTGATTATCGTCTCTTGAACAATATCACTGTGAAATATCAATATCCGTTACCCTTGATTTCTGACCTGTTTTCCAGGGTGAAAAGTGCTACTTGGTTTACCAAGCTTGACCTCAGGGGGGCGTATAACCTTATTCGCATTAAGCACGGGGATGAATGGAAGACGGCGTTTAATACCCCAGAGGGGCATTTTGAGTACTTGGTGATGCCCTTTGGGCTCACTAATGCTCCTTCCGTCTTCCAGTCCTTCATGAATGACATTTTCAGGGATTTTGTGGATAAATTTCTGATTGTTTATTTGGATGATATCTTGATTTTTTCCAATGACTGGGACTCTCATGTGAAAGAAACATGTTTGGACTGTGTTCCAGATTTTGAGAGAGAATGCTCTGTATGTGAAGGGATCAAAGTGTCTTTTTGGCGTACAGAGGATCTCATTTCTGGGATTCATTTTGTCTCCATCTGTTATTGAAATGGACCCGGTCAAGGTTCAGGCCATCTGTGATTGGGTCCAACCTACTTCATTAAAGGCTCTTCAGAGATTTTTGGGTTTTGCCAATTTTAATCGTAAATTTTTTGGTAATTTCTCTGTTATTGTTAAACCATTGACTGATTTGACCAAAAAGGGTTCTGATGTGGTGAATTCATCTCCTGAGGCAGTCTCTGTGTAATGTATGTGGTACAGTTCATATAGCGTCTTGTGCTTGGGTGCGATGAAAATACTTGAGACACAGGTTGATAAAGAAAGTCTTGTATTGCTTCATACAAATTGGCAAAAATAAACACACAGGTTGCAAACACAGAAGCAGGAGACACAGCAGGCCAGAGTAATCTAAGCTCAGCAATAACTCTCCACAACAGATTCAGATCTTCTTCTCTGTTACCGCAAGTCCATGCAAACGTGAGGCTCTCAAGAGCAGAGTTCAGAGTCCACAAGTGCTTCAGAGTTCCTCAGAAGGAAAGGCTGGAATACAAGGTCCAAGGCTTCAGGAGTCAGAACACAGGTTCACTGCAGGCTAGATTCTGAAGCACTGATTACTCAGCTGTGGCTGTTTAAGAAGCAAACGGAGAGAATCAGGGCGGGAACATGCAAGCTGGAAAACTCCATTTTTACTGAGGGCAAGATAGCTGCAGCAAAACAGAAAGCAAAATGGCAGACGAACAAACTGAGTTTCAGAAACAGATACACAGAACCTTACATTACTCCCCCCTTAGGGACAACCTCCGGATGACCTCAGACCAGGCTTGTGTGGGTACCTCTGATGAAACTGACGGAGCAAGCGAGGAGCATTAACGTTATTGACTGGCTCCCATGAGTTGTCCTCCACTGGGTAGCCCTGCCATTTAATCAGATATTGTAACTGATTTCTATACAACCTGGAATCTAAAATCCTTTCCACCACAAATTCTTCCTGACCATCGACTAGTACTGGGTCAGGGCAAGGAGAAGAACGTCCAGGAAACGTATTGGGTGTCGCAGCCTTTAGTAGGGATACATGAAAGACAGGGTGGATTCTCATAGTTCTGGGCAATTGAAGACGACAAGCAACGGCACTTATAATCTTACTGATTTTATAGGGTCCAATGTACTTATGTCCCAACTTAGACGATGGAATCCTTAACTTAAGATTTCTGGTTGACAGCCAGACCAGGTCTCCTACCTTAAAAGCTGGTGCAGGTTTACGAAATTTATCTGCTGCCTTCTTGTACCTTTCCTGAGCCGATTCCAGATTCTCCTTTAGAAGATCCATATTCTTCTGTAAAGTCGTGACTCTTTCAGCCACTGCTGGCAAAGGCGTCTCTATGGGAAATCGTGGTAGAATGTTAGGATGATAACCTAGATTAGAGTAAAAAGGAGACTGTTTAGTGGAGGCACTCTGAGAGTTGTTGTAAGAGAACTCAGCCAATGGAAGTAGATCCACCCAATCATCCTGTAGGTGGCAGATAAAGCAGCGGAGATACTGCTCCAGGGTTTGATTGGTTCGTTCGTTTGTCCATTAGTCTGGGGATGAAAAGCAGAAGAAAGGTTTACTTTAATGTCCAATGCTGCACAGAAATTTTGCCAAAACCTAGAAGTGAATTGCACCCCTCGATCCGAAATAACCTCATCCGGTACTCCATGTAAACGAAACACATCTTTAATCATCAAATCTGATGTCTGTTTTGCAGTGGGTAAGCCGACACAAGGGATAAAATGAGCTGCCTTTGTTAAACGGTCAACCACCACTAGAATAGTGTTCTTCCCTTGAGAGGTTGGTAATTCCACAATGAAGTCCATAGAAATGGATCCCCACGGGCGGGACGGGGTAGGAAGAGGCTGTAACAGACCAGTTGGTGAAGAGCGAGGTGTCTTGCATCTTGCACAAACCTCACACGAAGTGACATAGTCCAAAACATCCTTCCTACAAGTGGGCCACCAAAAGAAACGAGAAAGAAATTCCTGTGTCTTTAGAATTCCTCTATGCCCGGCTATTTTGGAATCGTGAATGAGTTGCAATACTCTCAATCTGACTGTTTCAGGTATATACAGACGTTGTCCCAGAATCCACACACCATTCCTAAGACAAGACTTACGTCCCTTGGGGGTTGAGCCAAAAAAGAATCCGCATGGTATGCTTCCTTGATGTCTTTAATTAGGTCTTGATGATGAATCACTCCTAGGAATCTAGAGTCAGGAAGAATAGTCTTAGGAGGAGTAATTGGACGTGTCTCTGCTGAGTAAATCCTAGAGAGTGCATCAGCCTTTCCATTGCGCGATCCTGGTCTATAAGAAATAATAAAATTAAATTGGTTTAAGAAAAGATTCCAGCGAGCCTGGCGAGGAGTCAGGCACTTAGCCGACCTGATAAACTCAAGATTACGATGGTCTGTCAGAACGACTATTTGCTGTGCAGCTCCTTGAAGAAGGTGTCTCCATTCTTTGAAGGCGGCAATAATGGCCAACAACTCTCTATTGCCCACATCGTAGTTCTTCTCAGCCGAAGACAACTGCTGGGAAAAGAAGGCACAGGGATGCAAGACATTCTTCTCACCTGTTCTCTGAGAGAGTATAGCTCCCACGGCACAGTCTGAAGCATCCACCTCTATTATGAAGGCAAGCTCTGGGTTGGGATGTACTAGGATAGGTGCAGTGGTAAATTTATCTTTTAGACGGGAAAATGCTTCCTGGGCTTGGGGAGTCCAGGAGAACTTAGACTCTTTCCGGGTAAGTTGGGTGATAGGTGACACTACCTCAGAGAAATTTCTAATGAAACGTCTATAGAAGTTTGCAAACCCGATGAAGCGCTGTACCTCCTTCACATTTCTAGGACTTGGCCAATCATTGATGGCTTGGGTTTTACTTCCATCCATACTAATTCCTTGTGTAGACAGTACATACCCCAGAAATTGAATTTCGGTCTTATGGAATTCACACTTTTCAAGCTTGATGTAAAGATGATTTTGTCTTAGACGTTCCAAGACCATTCTCACATGTCCATGATGTTCCTCTGTGGAGTTAGAAAAAATTAAAATATCATCCAAATAAATTACCACGAATGTATCTAGGAGATCCCTGAAGATGTCATTCACCAAGTGTTGGAAAGTGGCTGGGGCGGTACTCAGACCAAAAGGCATAACCAGATATTCAAAGTGTCCATAGCGTGACCTGAATGCAGTCTTCCATTCATCCCCAGGTCTAATACGGACTAAGTTATAGGCCCCACGAAGATCTAGTTTAGAAAAAATTTTGGCATGTCGCACTCTCTCCAATAACTCAGGGATTAAAGGCAATGGATAACGGTTTCTAATAGTAACCTTATTGAGTTCCCTATAGTCTACGCATGGTCTCAGGGATCCATCTTTCTTCTTTACAAAGAATATGGGTGCCCCTGCAGGAGATGAAGAGGGGCGAATGAAGCCCTTGGCTAGATTTTCGTCTATGTACTCTTTTAAAGCCTTCAGCTCGGGCCCCGCCAGGGGGTAGATCTTACCAAAAGGTATCTCTGCTCCAGGCAATAATTCAATTGGACAATCATATGGACGGTGAGGAGGAAGCTGGTCAGCGTTCTTCTTGTCACATAAATCCACATAGTCCTGGTATACAGCTGGTAGTTCAGGGACTGACATGGTTCCTTTAGGAACAGAGCAAGCTGAAATTTTTGGACTCATCTGTTTCTCTGGAAAGTGTAATTCCTTGGTCTCCCAGTTAATGGTAGGATTCTGAGCCTGCAGCCATGGTAGCCCTAGAATAATGGGAAAGTGAGGAGAAGAGATAAGCATAAAGGACAGTTTCTCTTGATGATCTTTACCCATAAGAACCTTTAAAGGCTCTGTTTCCTGATCCACTGGTCCAGAGGTCAGCAGGGAACCATCCACAGTTTCCATCTGTACTGGAGCAGCCTTCTTCACTGAACGTATTCCCTGTTTTAGAGCAAAGGAGACATCCATAAAATTTCCACTTGCACCTGAGTCGATCATAGCAGAGCTAGACACCCAGGCTGAGTCAACCCAGAGTTTGATGGAAAGAAAACAGTGAGAATTGTTTTTCTTACAACTCAGCTGGGACACCGCTGAGGAAACTTGAAAGATGGCAGCATTTACACAGTCAACGTCCTCAGAGGTAACGGAGTTTAAGTCCGAGAAATCAAGATCTGTTGCTGCAGTTCTCTCTGGAGCCTGAGGCTCGGACCTGACAGATCCCCTCTCGCAACACTCACAATGAATGAGTGCTGCAGTAGTCTTGCGAGAACGGCTGGGACAGTTAATAATAAAGTGCCCTGACTTACCACAATAAAAACATAGATTCTCCTTAAAACGATGTTCCTTGCGTGCATCACTAACCCGTCGTAGTAAAGAGTCTACCTGCATGGGTTCAGGTTCAGGTTCCCGTGTAATCCTATTCAAAGGTTCCTTAGCTGGAGAGGAAGGTAGGAAAAGGTTAGTACGATTGCTTTCGAACCATCTCTCTTGCCTGCGTTCAGTTAAACGAGTATCAATACGGATGCAGTAGTTAATAAAGTCACCTAACGCAGTGGGAGGGTCGGCACGAGCAAGTTCATCCTTAATTAGTGGGGATAACCCCTTTCGAAAAATAGATTTTTTGGCGGAATTGTCCCAGGTGGTATCAAGGGCCCATCTCCTGAAATCCAAGGCATATTCAGCTACCGAGTGCTTACCTTGGCGCAAAGCTAACATGGCTGCTTCAGCTGTTGCACCTCGATTGGGGTCATCAAACACCTGCCCCATGGCTGAAATAAAATCATCAAGGTGATTCAAACAATCATCCTCAGTCTCAATCAGAGGGTTTGCCCATATCAAAGCCTTGTTGGTAAGCAACATAATTATAGTAAGCACCTTAGATCGTTCAGTAGGAAATTGTGAAGCATGTGCAGAAAAAAAAAGATTGCATTGATTAACAAATCCCCTGAATTTTTCACGTTCACCACCAAAACGAAAAGGGGGCAACTTGGGAATCCCAGAACTCGGGGCCACGGCAGGAGCCTGGACTCGCCCCTCCAGAACCTCAATCCTGGCTCGCAAATCCTGGGTAGTCTGTCCAACCACTTGCAAATTGTGATTATTTAGGTCCTGAAGATTTGTAAAACGGGTCTTTATATTCTGCAAATCTGCAAGGATATTATCAGTCACTCCGCAAAGTTCCTTTATACGGGCCTCCATTTTCCAGATCTTTTAAGACAGGATACTGGAAGAAGAGGAGAGAAAAAAAAACAATAGTGTTCACCTGTGGCAACACTGAAGAAAGAAAAAACTTTAAGGGAACTGCTCACCTGGAATGGTTGTGAGAAGTCACAACCACTATCATCACAGAAAGCTTTCAACCAGACATCTGATATCCAGAGTTTCAGCAGACAAAAAGAGAAGAGAAAAAAAAACAAAACAATAGTGTTTACCTGTGATAACACTGCAGAAAAAAAAACTTAAGGGAATTGCTCACCTGGAATGGTTGTGAGAAGTCACAACCACTGTCATCACAGAAAGTACAACCGGACATCCGATATCCACAGTACAGCAGACAAGCCTTTCCAGACCCAGCAGACACTAACGTTTGGCTTCAGAATCTTGTAATGTATGTGGTACAGTTCATATAGCGTCTTGTGCTTGGGTGCGATGAAAATACTTGAGACACAGGTTGATAAAGAAAGTCTTGTATTGCTTCATACAAATTGGCAAAAATAAACACACAGGTTGCAAACACAGAAGCAGGAGACACAGCAGGCCAGAGTAATCTAAGCTCAGCAATAACTCTCCACAACAGATTCAGATCTTCTTCTCTGTTACCGCAAGTCCATGCAAACGTGAGGCTCTCAAGAGCAGAGTTCAGAGTCCACAAGTGCTTCAGAGTTCCTCAGAAGGAAAGGCTGGAATACAAGGTCCAAGGCTTCAGGAGTCAGAACACAGGTTCACTGCAGGCTAGATTCTGAAGCACTGATTACTCAGCTGTGGCTGTTTAAGAAGCAAACGGAGAGAATCAGGGCGGGAACATGCAAGCTGGAAAACTCCATTTTTACTGAGGGCAAGATAGCTGCAGCAAAACAGAAAGCAAAATGGCAGACGAACAAACTGAGTTTCAGAAACAGATACACAGAACCTTACACTCTGCGTTTCAGGAACTTAAGCAGAGATTCACTTCTGCTCCTGTTCTACGGCAGCCTGATGTTTCTCTGCCATTTCAGGTGGAGGTTGATGCCTCTGAAATTGGGGCAGGTGCCGTTTTGTCCCAAAGAGATCCTGAGACCTCTAAAAGTAACCCTTGTGCTTTTTTGTCTCGAAAATTTTCTCCAACTGAACGTAATTATGACGTGGGTAATCGGGAGTTATTAGCCATGAAATGGACTTTTGAAGAGTGGAGACATTGGCTGGAGGGAGCCAAACATCAGGTGGTGGTCCTCACGGACCATAAGAATCTGGTTTATCTGGAATCAGCCAAGCGACTTAATCCTAGACAGGCCAGGTGGGCCTTGTTTTTCACACGTTTTAATTTTGTGGTTTCCTTTCTTCCTGGCACTAAGAATGTTAAGGCGGATGCCCTCTCGAGGAGTTTCCTTGCGGACTCTCCTGAGTTATCTGATCCTTCTGTTATTTTGAAAGAGGGTGTAGTTCTTTCCGCCATCTCGCCCAATTTGAGACTGGCTCTGGAGGGGTGTCAGGAGGATAAACCCGAGCGCTGCCCTGTTGGGAAATTGTTTGTCCCAGACAGTGGAAGAAGAGTGTGATGTCTGAGATTCATTGTTCCGCGTTGGCCGGTCATCCCAGAATTTTTGGTACCAGAGACTTGGTGAGTCGGTCCTTTTGGTGGCCTACTTTGTCTGGTGACGTCAGGGAGTTTGTGCAGTCCTGTGGGACTTGCTCTCGCTCCAAGCCTTGCTCTCGCTCTAGTGGTTTGTTGATGCCATTGCCTGTGCCCAAGAGACCATGGACCCATATCTCTATGGATTTTATTTCCGACCTCCCTGTTTCTCAGAGAATGACCGTTATCTGGGTGATTTGTGATAGGTTTTCCAAGATGATACATCTTGTGCCATTACCTAAGTTGCCTTCCTCCTCCGAATTGGTGCCTTTGTTCCTTCAGCACGTGGTTCGGTTACATGGCATTCCTGAGAACATTGTGTCTGACAGAGGAGTCCAGTTTGTTTCCAGATTTTGGAGGACTTTTTGCTCTAAACTTGGTGTTCAATTGTCTTTCTCCTCTGCTTTTCATCCTCAGACCAATGGACAAACTGAGAGAACAAACCAGACATTGGAGACTTATCTGAGATGCTTTGTGTCTGCTGATCAAGATGACTGGGTCTCTTTTTTGCCTTTGGCTGAGTTTGCTCTTAATAATAGGGCAAGCTCTGCCACTTTGATGTCTCCATTTTTCTGCAATTTTGGGTTTCACCCTCGATTTTCTTTGGGACAGACGGAGGCTTCTGTCTGTCCGGGTGTTGACTCTGTTGTGGAGCGTATGCAGCAGATTTGGGACCAGGTAGTGGAGAGGTTGTCCCTCTCTCAGGAGAAGGCCCAGCGGTTTGCCAACCGGCATAGGACTGATGGTCCTCGGTTTAAAGTGGGGGACTTGGTCTGGTTGTCCTCAAGAAATATCCCTATGAGAGTTGCATCTCCTAAGTTTAAGCCTAGGTTCATTGGACCTTATAAGATCATGGAGATTCTTAATCCTGTTTCCTTTCGTTTACTTCTTCCAGGGACATTTAAGATCCATAACGTGTTCCACAAGTCCTAATTGAAGAGGTTTGTCGAGCCAGTGGTTCCTATGGCTGCGCCCCCTGACCCTGTTTTGGTTGAAGGCAATCTGGAGTATGTGGTTGAGAAAATATTGGATTCTCGTTTTTCTAGACGGAAACTCCAGTATTTGGTTAAGTGGAGAGGTTGTGGTCAGGAGGACAATTCTTGGGTGTTTGCTTCGGACATCCATGCTAGGAGACTGATACGTGCGTATCACAGAGCTCATCCTGACCGACCTGGTTGCACAAATGAGGGTTCGGTGACCCCTCCTCAAGGGGGGGTACTGTTTTGAATGTTTTAGAAATGAATTCTGAGCAGAAGCTCCCTCTGGTGGTTACAAACAGTATTGAACCATTCAATGAGGATTGGCAATCAGGAATTACAGACTGGCTGGATATAAGGGAGGTTTCCCCCCATCATGGTTGCCGGTGATCAATTATTCTTGTCTCAACTGTGTTCTCCTGGTTCACTTGGAAGCTTGCTGAGTCTTGCCTCTTCTCCTGCTCTCAGATAAGATATTTTCTGTTTTTTGTTTTTGTGCTTGCCATTTGCATTTTTCTCTGCATTTCTGTGAGGTTGGCCAGGTTCCCCTCCCCGGGGGGCTTGGTCTCCTCTCGGTTCCTCTGGAGCCACTGTTGTTTGTTCATTTGCCTTTTCCAGTTTTTTCTGTGGCTGCGGCTTAGTTTGTTACACCAGAGAACTAATTTAGGTGGTAGAGGTCGTGTGAGCTCAGGTGTTTTTGCAATTAGTAGCGTTGGCTTTTTTTTAGGGTTTTTTGGAATTGCAGTAAGTATCCTTCCTATCCTTTTCTGTCTAGGCAGATTGGGCCCCAGCATTTGCTCATACTATTTTCTGTCTGTGTCTGTATTTCCTCTTGTCTAACCGCCATTACATGTTTGGGGGCTTCCTATGTTCTTTGGGGATCTGCTCCGGGGCAGATAGCTTTCCTCTTTCTATCTTTCTATCTTTAGATGTAGTTAGCCTCTCAGCTGTGACGAGGCGTCACGGCTGCCTTTAGTTGTGGTGGTTAGTCAGGGGGCTGCAATCCAGTAGATTCCAACCTCTCTGGTGTATTGCCGTTTTTGCCTGCTCTCCTCAGCTACCAAAACATAACAATTAAGCATATGTGCCTACAGAGGCTTACAGTATGAAGTTTGAGAATTCCTGTTTCCTTGATTAAATGGACGATTGGGTCATTGGACACAGAACAAAAACTGTCTGGCGTGGCCGAAGGTGTGGTCCAAAAAGGAGACCAGCCATGCCTTGTAGCCCGCCCAAGGCCTACATTGAGGGTTTGAGACAGATCCCTCATATTGTACTTTGTAAGGTGAAAAGGACACCCCATTTCAGGACTTTTCCCAAAAACATATATCTATTGTTAAAATTTTGTAAATAGTTATGTTATGTTCTCTTTTATGTTTCTTCACTCCTGGAGTACTGAATTGTACTAGGGGGGAATGTGGCACCCCAGGAGTTCGGTTGCCACAATGACCTTGCCCCCCTCCAGGGGGAGTAATGTCATGCCTGAAAGCAAGGAAGGATCCCCTTAACAGGTAACACACAGCATACAACACTTTTCCTACTCCAGATCAGAAGGGGAACTCTAACACCTGATTTCAGGGGAGCTTCTCTGAAACATTCTGGCTGGGGGAGGAGTTAGTTAGTGTCTGAGGAGTGTTGAGGAAGGACGTGTGGAGACAAGCTAGGGGGATTGGAGCTATAGTTGAGCTTACCCATAGTCTTGAGCGCCAGAGACCAGACCCCGGAGTTCGAGGCTGAATGGGTAACTAAAGCCCAGCAGCAGAATCCAGAGGACAGAAGAAAGCAGGTTCTCTGTCCCAAACTGAGACTCGACGACACAGCAGCAGCACGTGTGAGCCGTAGACGCAATAGAGGAGCGATCCCTGAAGCAGGCTACAGCTGCCTGTCATGAGAGTGGAGTTCTACTTAAAAGTAGCAGACAGAGGAACTTGAACAGAGTTTACAACAGCAAGTACCTCAGAGAATAGCGCTAAAAAGGAGGAGTCACAGCTCATCTGAAATAAGGAGATTCCCAAATTGCTTTCAGGCTGACCGACTCCAGCACCATCTGTAACCAGTGCCCTGGATGATCTGCCTGCAGAACTGTGAGTAAAGCTTTGGAAACTGCATCTGACTGTGTCTTCTCAAGTTCTTCCAACAACACCCACTCAACACTGCTACATCCCTTGCTAAATACTACATCTTTACCATCTACCTTACATTACATCTGCCTGGGACTTAGCTCCACCTGCGGGGAGCTTTACCAACTCTGCTGCATCACCATCAGTCCCAGAGAATCTGCACTGCAGCACTGCTCACCTCTGACCAGGAACCACAGGTGGCGTCACGAATACTTTATTACAAACACTATTATCCCTTGTAAATATACCCCTTTTATTGGACGCCCAGGGCCACGGACCGGGTCACTGCCGCTGTGACACTTCCTCTTTAAGAAGCGGCCCCGTACTGAGTACCCCACTGCCCTGGCGGGCAATCCATTAGATGGGAAAATGTGTTGTGTTTTATTTCATTAAAATATTTTATTCTGGCTGTGTGTTTATTTTACCCATTTACAACTATAGGATTAGTAATGGATACAATACAAAGGTGACATCAACCTCCTATTACCCCATGGGCCACCGCTACAGGGCAGTGGGAAGAGAGAGGCTAAATGCCGGAATTGGCGCATCTTGGAGATGTGCCATTACTGGGGTGGCTGTGCGCTGAAGTTTGTAGCTAGGGGGCCAATATCCATGGTCCTTTCCTAGGCTAAGAATATCAGCCCACATCTGTCTGCGCCTTTCTGGCTATTATTTATAGGGGGACCCATCATTTTTTTTGGGGTCCCCTTATTTTAATAGCCAGTAAAGGCTAAATATACAGCTGCCGGCTGATATTCATAAGACTGGGAAGATCCATGTGTATTACTCGCTTTCCAGGCTATAAACATCGGCCCCCAGTCACTGGCTTTCCCTCTCGCAGAAAATTTTTTCTTCCATTTTTTTTTAACATTAAACAGATATTGCGTTTATGGCTGGGGTCACACTTGCGAGAAACTCGCACGAG